>VXAA01001653.1:6234-18737 GCA_013399115.1 Anseranas semipalmata
AAAAAAAAAAAGGCAGGAAGAAAATTATTTGCATTTGAGAAAGAGGAGGAGGATTTTCCATGATTTCCATCTTGATATTACTACACAAGGTGACAAAGAGAAAAACAGAGCTGAATATCTTCAGATCTGCTGAAGAAAGCACATGCGGGTTTCACAAAACCTCTGGGCATGCATGTCTCAGGTGGACTGTGCTTATTCACAAGTTTTCCACTCACACAAACAACTCCACAAGTTCTGCAAAGCATTATTTTCCTCCTTTTGCAGGAGGAAAAACAATTTCTAAGCATACAAGTGATAAAAAATGAGCAGTGGTCAGTACCTGGGTCATGGCAACTATGATCTTTCGACTCTCTTGGTAAAGCTTTTCTCCATCCCAGTGAGGATTTAACTTCCCCAGCTTTTTAACCAGGCGATTGTGCTCTCGGAGAAAGACAGTGTGCAGAGCAGAAAGTCCCAGGTTTTCAGTTACCCGTTTGTCACCTACAAATGAAAATATTTTTAGAATTTTGTAAACTGCTTTTTATTTCAACAGCAGATTTTGATGTTAGGACAAAGCAACTGACAGTGTTACTGCTTGTAAGAGTGGTTACGCTTCCTAGCACTCATCAGTCATGCCAGATATTTGTTTCCAGCACAAACATACCATTCTCTCTCTCCAAATCATTTAGCTAAAGTCATTGGAGAAGGGGCTTTGGGCAATTTAAACTAAATTGCACTTGTTCATGAAGCAGCTGTAAAAGTCTTATTTTGTGAAAATCTAGTGCCTGTCTTCCTATTGTACCTCAAGGTTTTTAACAATCTCCCTTTGTATCAGTAGTGTGAATGTTTAGTTTCGAAAATTTATCTCAGTTCACTCAAGTTATAAGCACCTTTGAGAGGTCTGTGAATGTGCTTACAGCAGATATGATGGAGAGAAAACTGAGGGGACATGGCAAAGTCCCTCAGGCAGCTGACAGAAGAAGCACTGAAGTCTCTCTTCATTCAGCAAGGGGCTCTTCTTGTGTGCAAGGAAAGAGACAATAACACGCAATGGGGACACACTATATTCTTATCATTACCTTTGCAAGCTTCACATTTTTAGTGGTTTTTTTTTTTAATATTGTACTCATTCTGACTCTTTTTGAGTCATCAGTTTGTTTAAAATTCAGACTGAAATTTCTAGACTTGTCTTCAGATGTAGGCTGGGATATTCTTAAATATTAAAAATTTAGCATGTGGTACCAGGGAGAGTTATTAACAGAATTTGAGAGCTTTTAATTTTTAGTATTGATTGAATTGAAAACTGGTGAATTCTAGGTAGGAGGAAAAAAAATCACTGAGGAGTTTTAAACTCTGGTAGTTATTCTATTGAAAAATTCTCCTACCTTTGAAAAAACTTTTGAATGGGGGGAAGATTTGCTGTAACTCTTTCTGGGAATGAAAAGAGAATCACTTTCATGTTCAATTAAACAATTATTGTTCAATTATTACTCTTTTTAAATTTGTGAGTGGTCCCTGTCTTTCACCTTATACACTCATGTCTTGCAGCACCTTATACAAATATAAAAAGACATCAGACACTCGACAATAACAATCCTTTTTGGCTTTATGGACCACTGAAATATCATCATTGTTCCCAGCAGAAAACTAGTCCACAGATGCACCTTACCTGCTTTAAAACAGGGGATGTTCATGCTCTTGTTTGTGAGTACACAAACACTTTTTGTATTGTTCTCAAAGGGCAATAGTTCCAACCCAGCGTCAGTAAAATTCTGGTTCACGGACAACAAACCCAGCCGGTTGGTCTGATTTCTAAGACTCTTTGCCACAGAGTCTTCACTGCCGTACACCGTGCTGGCATCAATGAACGAGCTGACTGCGTTGATCTGCTCGCGAATAAATGTCCTGGGATTGCACACGGAAGCTGACTGGATGAATGGCATACAGGAATTTGATCTCAGCACCCGTGAGTCATCAAGGGGAAACTAAAGCAAACAAACATAAGCAATGCCTCAGAGAAAGTCATGTGGTTTTATTTATTTGTTATTAAGGCGCTGTGGGATGGAACAAAAGTCATGGTACCTTAATTGGGAAGCAAGGGGACTTGAAGGTGCAGTCAATCTCGCAGTGAAGCTCTGGGTTCGCTCCTGAACCACTGGAAGGGGCTAAGTCTATATCGTGGTTGATCCACTGGCCCCAGTGCATGAAGAAAAGAGAGAGCTCTTGATCTTGAGTGATGTTCTCATTACTTGTTCGAGCAATTTCATTGGACACTTTTCGAACCTGCAGAAAATCAAAATTAAGATGTGTGGGACTATCTGTTCTAAGGTGAATTTGCCTCTCAGTGTAACACCTACTGTGATACCATGGCTAAGATGATTTCAGATATGCTCATAAGAGTTAATTATAGCTTCGAACAGACCCATGCCATGCCCCAGTTGGACTAAAGCTGATGTGATTATAGCCTCCAGCCCTTTGGCAGCACCATCTTAACTCCACAGTCACTCAGTGAAGCCTCACTTCATGGCAGGCCTTTTTCAGCTCAAACTGAGGTATATGCACATACATAGAAAGTGAAGAAGGTGGCTGAGGAACAGCCAAGCCTTCTTGTTTGTATAAAAATCCTGTTGTATCTGAGCACACTGTGGTGCTGTCTGCACCAAACCTCAGGATGCACACCTCTGAAAATATTTTGTTGTTGTCCATGCTTTGCTTAGTGAAGTACTTGCATCATTTTTTCTCATCTCTGTCTCTGATGAACACATGAGCCCAAGCCATAGCTCAGTTGTAGAAAACAAGCTCTAAGTTAGCACCTGAGATCAGAGAAAAGGATCAGCCAATTTACACTCTAGGTGTTGCCATTGTTTCCCTTCTGATGGATACACTGAGGGCAGCGTTCACTACTATTATCCAGACAAGAATAACTGTTCTTACCAGTGGGAGTGGAAATCCATTGTAAAGCTTTCCTTCACTTACTCCTCTGGGAACAGACACTCCGTCTTCATATGCTGCTGGGAGCCAGCGAGCAAATGCATGGTTTGAGGCCCCCAAATGAGAATGCTTTCTGGAACACCACAAGAAGAAATGCAAACACTAGTATTATTTCAGAAATGAACAACCTTGTAGAGACAAATGGTTTGCAGCCCTTTAATCCATGTCTAGTTATTCCAATAACCAAATTATTACTGTGGATAAAAATTTTATTTGGAATTTGTATCTCTGCAGCACCTTTGTCACACAAAATCACAGTAAGGCCATCACCAACTATCAGGGTGGCCATGCCTTTGTCCAGCTGAGGCTTAGAAGCCTCAAAGGATGACGATTATCCACCTCAGTGGATACCTGTCCCAGGGCTGCACCTTCAGGAAGTTTTCCCCGTGTCCAACATGAACAGCTCAAATTCCAATCTGCAGCTGTGCCCACTTGTTAAATTTTCTCACATTACTGAGAAGAATTTGACTCCATTGCTTTGTAACTACCCTTCAAATAGTTGATGCAGCTACTAGATCTCCCTTTGGCCTCCTCCTAGCCAAACTACAGAAGTCTAGCTCCCCACTCCTCAGAAGCCATGTGCTCCAGGCCACTGACCTCTGCTGAATCCTCTCCATTTTTTTTTAACATCCCTCGTGAATTATGGAGTGTCCAAAACTAGACCCTCTATCTGCTGGTCATCTTCCTCCTACCATAGTCCAGTACATCATTGGCTCTATTTGCAGTGTGAATGCACAGCTGCAATGTGAGAACATTATTGAACATATCTGCGTGCCTACCAGTTTTGATGACAAAAGATGACTTGGCACAGTAAGAGAGTTAGTCCTGGTTATGACTTGAAGCACTAAGAGCAAATTCCTAGTAGGCAGTTATGAAACATCAGAAGATTTCCCCAAACATCCTTTGAAATCACTCAGTCAATAAACTCAAAGTTAACTTCAGTTAACTAGGTGATCTTGAAAGGAGGTGGGTTATTATATATTTCTGCACTATTCTACAAATATGTCATCAATAACCTCAGCAATACTTGTTCAGAAGAACAAGTTGAGCTAACATACTGGTTGAGCTAACGATCTGTGACTCTAGGAACAGAGAAACACAGGCTATATTGGGGAAAATAGTTACTGAATATTAGCTGGTGCACATCAACTGTCTGTGTATAAGCTCTTAAATCAATAAACACTGGGTAATACCTGCCTGTACTGAAAAGGGGGTGGTATACCCAGAATTCACAGTGGTGTGCTGTGAAATAACAGCATGCCCTCAAACGATTGCCACACCATAGCTGAAGCAATTACAATAAAAATTAAGAGCCCAGTACCACCATGGCTCATTTTGGTTGCTATTACTGTCCTTACAGGCAGATTTTTGCAAAATACTCAACTGCTATCTCATGGTGTGCATCTCAAGCTAAGCAAGATCCATTTAAAAACGTTTACATATAGCAGAGTGCCTTAATTTCAGAGTCCCTCATTATCTCACTAGATTAGGAAGCCTGAAGACAACCCTACCTTGAGCACAAAAATCAGCATGGACACAGCTGCCCTTCACGTGCTGAAGGCTCTGGGAACTGGGTGAAAATACAGATTGACCATAATGCCAGCACTGTGAGTGTAAGCTCCCTGCACGTGTGATGTAGAGCTGTGCTGTGCATTCAGATCTGGTTTCATGCCAGATACACACCAGATGCAAGTCCTAGTCAGACTTGGGGTCTGGAGTTAGTAAACCAGGCAGCAAATCTGTGGCAGAAGACAGTGAGCTTTGATTTCAAGTATCAGGCTAGAAATTTTGCCATCTGCTGGTCAAAGAAAAAAAAAAAAAGAAAGAAAAAAAGAGAAAAAGAGAAAACACTTAACAAGGAAACAAACCAAAGTATGATCCCAGGTTTGAGCCAGGAGGGAACTATGCCCAGAAAGCTGAAGAACTCATTTTTTTCAGGTTAAGGAATCACACTATACAGAGCTAAAAAGCCAAGAATGAAAGTCTTATTTACTTCCCATCCTTCTGCATCACAAGAGTGTGTACTCGGGTAGCCACAGAGATGCTGAGAGCCATAAAGATATGTTTATACAAACCAGGCACCAAACCTAGTCTTATGTGCCATAATTCTTAGCGGGGTATAACAAACATGGATTATTTATATTCACTGTACCCATGAGACCTATGTTTTTAAAAATATTGCTTATGTACTCAGCCCAAGAAATCTGAAGTTAGAAATTTGACAATCAACACTCTCCAGATTCAAAACATTGTGTATCCCTAAGGCTGGGGAAACTAGTACTATTCGTGTTACAGAGGAGAGAGGAGTGGTTTTCTGGGGCCTCAAGCTGAGTGAGGGACGGCATTCCATAGGCCTCAAATCTTCTTTCCTCAACTTTTCACCTTCCTCCACCCCAGAAAGTCCTTTCCTTCAGCGAAACCAGCACACGGAAAGC
This sequence comes from Anseranas semipalmata, assembly GCA_013399115.1. Classification (NCBI taxonomy): domain Eukaryota; kingdom Metazoa; phylum Chordata; class Aves; order Anseriformes; family Anseranatidae; genus Anseranas; species Anseranas semipalmata. The sequence continues at coordinate 11,640 of VXAA01001653.1, forward strand.
AATGGACTCAAATCTGAAATTTTCAAGACATGATATCTTTTTCCTGCCAGGCATAAGTAGAAATTAAACATCTGTTACAGGCATCACTTAAAACAGAAATTTCATTCTTGCCCTGTTGAAAGGTACACAAATGATTTTAAAACATCTATCCTGAGTCAGTGCATAGACTGGAGACTTCTTGTTCACACACAAATCCCACCTGTTGTTGCACTCTCCAGTAATGGTCCGGTAAATGTCATCCTCTGGGCATTTAATGGAGCGAATCTGATAGTCACAGCCAGTTTCTTTTGAAATCATCTCCTTCTGTTTCCTATCTAGTAGGTCTACAAAAGAAACCATGCAAAATAACATCCACTCTTAGCCATTTTTATTTTATCTTCTCAGTATTCTAGGTTAATGTTTGAAACTTTCTGTATCATTACTAATGTCAGCATCCACTGCACCAACATCAGATGTTATTTAAAACTTCCTCCAATTTAAACCAGCAGAAAATGCACTCTTCTTGTGGAACATATTCTGTCACCAATAATATTTCTCTACTTCATCTATTTCTCTACTTCATCTGTCAGCAACATGAAAATCCTGGCATGGAAATCAGAGTGAACGTCTCAGTAACAAAATCCCACTAGGTAATACTCCTTCTCAGGAATTTTAACAGTACAACAGTTTCAGCGGGCTCAGTGCCTTTTCTTTGATGATGAATCACAAATGGAGAAGATTCATGCACCGACTTTCGACGTCTGGAGTTGACAGCTTGCCTGAGGTTACTTAGGGGGAGTTGTATTGATGGAGTTCAGGTCATGATTCATCTGCCCAAATGCAGGTCTCCACTTATCCCTGTTTTGTTACAGATATTTGTTACACGGCATTTATTGGCTTAAGAGCACATACGCAAAAAGTTGCTGTGCACCAGCTGATATACAGTAACTGGTTTCCCCAAAATAACTTGTGCCTGTCTGTCTCTCTCTGTGCCACAGACCATTAGCTCATGCAGAGTTACTCTGCTTTAGTAACTAAGTCTAGTGACCAAGCTGTGTAGTCAGCTTCAGCCAAGACAAACCCTGCCCCAGGTCTGATGAGGAGATGTGAGACGCCGTGAGAATAGTAGCTAGGCAGTGAGATTTGGAAGGAAGGGACAGCACTGCAGGGCTCAGCACTAGTGAAGCTGTCTTGCACAAGAGATCTTTTGCACCAGCAAATTGTCAATGTCAGCTTGGTGGTGGGGACGCTGCAGCTGCTGGTTACCTGGAAGAGCTGCATTGCAGCCTGTGTTCCAACAGCATCGCTGAGCCCAGAGAGTCCAGGCGGCTAGTGCATGCTCCTGAGCTGTGACACAATTTACCTCTAATCAGCAAGGTCATGTGGCAATTGTTTTAATTGTTCTAGGAATTAATCCGTTGGGAAGAAGGCAAGGTGAACTGTCAGGACAACTGGAATGATTTGGAGAGTCCAGTTTGGTTGATATCTCAGATAAATTCAAGCAAAATAGATGAGAAATTGCTTATCTGTATACCCTTTATGTTGCCTAGCTTGGGCAGGGCTGGGTCAGCTAGAGGCATGCGAGCTGTGAGCTGAATCAGAACTGTGGAGGCAATATAACAGCTCGATTTGCATCATTAATTTGGTCCCTAAACCCTTTTGTGGATCAGCTGTCATCTCTGGGCAAGGAAAACTGGGATGGCATGGAATGACTTTCTGGGAGATTTGGGGAACATCATCATTAGCATGCATTTTGCACTTGACTGTGAAACAATAGTTGTACAATTGACTTGACTGTACACTTGGCTTTGCTCCTACTTATTCTTAGCAACCCCATTACTACCCCACTCACCCTAGGCTGTTTTTATCATCAAAGATATGAGTTGAGATAGGCAGTGCCAAACTGATGATTAAAACACCGGGTGGTCTGGGTCTGCCTCCGAACACTATCTTTCCACTGCTTACAGTCTACTCACCCAGGACCATAAAGTCAAGCAGAACCAGCTGGGCCTCTGTGGGCAAGGGCTTTATAACCAGTTATTTGGATCATGACAGATCTGCTCTCTGACATGCCTGCTGTGATAGCTTTTCTGCTGTTGGCAAGATATTTTGGTTTAAACCACATTACCTGTAACATTGAATCTCCCCTTCCCAGACAGCTGCAGCTTTCTTTTGAGGAGTTTCAACGTAGTTTCCAAGTAGTCAGCAGCACGGACTGCAGATCTGGTTCTTCCTACAGGCTCCTTTAAGTGCTTCAAGAAATCCACTGGGCTGACAACCTTTTCCTCTAGTTTTCGCTTTAAGCTAAACAGGAAAGAGTCCCATGAAGTGCCCTCTCTGAAAACAGACCTCCTCTGTCCTGCAGGGCTGGTGTGCTTAAATGTGACAGCACTGCCAGATCCCAGGGCAGGCTCTGCTCATCTAGGACAAGTTGACTGCTCATCAGGTTTGCACATCTCTATCTCTTAGACAAATTTTGGGAAACAAGTCATTGTGATCTCTTTCAAGTTTGTTTTACATCCTTGTCACAATGAGTCCTGTTAAACTATGTGAAAAGCTAGAAAAAAATCCATGGAAAACTGAGTTATTTGGTGACTGGATAAAATTTTACATTTAGGATGCCCTGATATACATTCTGTGAGCAGAGACAGTCTTGGATATGTTGCTTCTGTTTCTGACCCCATGGATCTTTTGTAGAGAGAGACTCCTCCCTAAAACAGCCTGCTGCCTAGAACCGGCTTTCTGGGACAATACACATAGTCAAAAATCAGGAATTGGTTTTTGACTATGTGTATTGTCCCAAAAAGCCATTTTTTCCCACTGAAACTTTTGTGACATTAAAACTTTTTGTGGCAGGGCACTCCTCTGCACCACTCTGGTGACTGTGGTCCTTCTGGAGAGAGGCAGAACATGCTCATACCACTACGACTGCTGAGAGGAGCCCATAAGGGCAGCATAGGTGAGGAGGTAATAGCGGCAGCATGACAAAAGTTGGTCCTGTGGCTGACATAGGACACTAGATCCAGCTAAACTGAGCAAAAGGATCTCTCCAACTATCACAAGAGGAAGGTGTCTCCTTAATAAACATGCATTGGAGAGCAGAAGAAATGTATTTTCTTTTATTGCCTTATAATATTGGAGCCCTCATGCAAAAAAAGGACTCACCTTTTTCGGGCATGTAAATATGCTGCATCCACCAGCTGCCTGGCTTCACTAATGCTGCTCAGAAGAGATGAGTCTGATAGCACTTCTGAGTCCTCTACTAAAAAAAGAAGAAAAAACAGAAGTTGAAGATACTTTGTAGTGTACACCAGGAACTACACATCCCACCCCATCACTGGGTGCTGGGGCACGTTGACTCACTTTATTTGCAATTCCCACTATGTGTTTAGTGCTACCTTGACACCTTTATGTGTTGTTCTTATTCATCTGCTTCACCCCATTGCTGAGGTCCTGAAAGTTACAGGACAATAAGTGACCTTAAAAATAGTTTATCATCCATGTCAAACTTGACTCTGCTGGCTTTGGGAGGTTTCTAGGGGTTAAATTTTACCCTTCTTTTTGAAAGTATTCTTCCCTTTAAGAAAGGACATTCAGTTGAGACATGCATAGAAGAAGCTAAATATATGGTCTGTGACCAGTTTTTCTGTCATAAAATGATGTTCATATCCTTGGAAGACCCAACATAGACAAGCTTCTTAGGCTCTGACTTCATTGTTGGTGGGTAAATCTACGGGATATTTCTAATTTATATTGGAACCATAACTAACTAGGAAATCAGACTGAGTTTTGACTCAAATCCCCCATAAAACATCACACCTTTTCAAGCACAGTAGCAGCAGGAGGAGAAACAGAAACCTACTATTTAATGAGGAGTCCAATGGCCCAACTAAGCAGAGGGTGATGATGGATCCCAGGAGAGTAATTCTCAGTTTTATGCCTAGAGAGAAACACAACATAAAGATTCTCAGTTCACATAATTGAATGGGCAAGGCTTCCCTGAAGCATCAGAAGAGATTGACAGGCCTTGTTTGGTTAAAATATTTCTTTCAGGACCCAGGAATAAAATACAGAACCCCTCTGATCAGGTTTGTAGGTGGGACTCTGACTTGTGAAGGCTGCAGCTGCAGATCTTGGTGGGACACAAGGCCATACCTGTGATGTAGGACATTTACTAAATTGGGTTGAGTAATTGCTGAGGAGGAGACAGCCAAATACAGTCCAGCCTTCAGTGGAAAGGATTGTTAGGAAGGTGTGTTGGAAGAGGGCAGTGTCCCAGTGTACTGAGCTTGGAAGGGTCCATTGCAGGTGGCTGGTGTGGACAAGACTCCATACATCCATGGTCAGCCTGCTGTCTGCCCCTTCTCAATCTTGTTACTGATGTGCTGAACAAATCTAGCACAGGTCCTCCAGTCTTTATATATACATATATATAGAGAGAGTATATGTACCATGGCAGAGTGACTTCCCTGGAAGGAGATGCTTAATCAAAAGGTTGTAATTACATATATATAAAGTCACTTAGTCCGTATTTTAACTATTTAGAACAGGAAATAAAGACAAAATTTGGAAGAACGAGTGAACTTCTCACAGTAGGCCAAACTATCTTATATTTACAGTCTGTGGAAATTCTTCAGCCATCTTCACGGTTTTTGAAGGTTGCTTATTCCTTGCAATCTTTTACTGCAGGGTATTGCTACATGAGGGAGGAAAGCTTCCTCAAGGGGAGATTCTTTTTTTCTGCTTCTCAAAATAAATGTATTTCAGGTATGCCGGGAGAAGTAAGTAACTAGAAACACCAGCTCCCAATGTTCTAGTCTGTCTCCTCATCTCCTTGGGCTCAGCCAAAGAATCCATCAATACCTACACCAGAGGTAACAGAATGGTTAAATAGAGATTTAAAATTAGAAAGCATTGATCTTACCTGCCATCTCTGCAGAGCTGGTGAGACTGGGAAACTAGCCAGTCTTTTATAACATCTGCAGCCGGGCAGAAGTCAGCTGGTTCTGACCTGGGTGTGGCGAAAAAGGGAGAACCTGGGACCAGGTTGAGCCAAGAGGAAATATCTGCTGGTTTACTTTTCTGAATTAAAGAATGTGCACATTTCTCCATTCCTTTTTTTTGGTAAATGTTGACTTCCTTTTTGACAAACTAGTAAAAAAAGAAAAAGAATAAAGGCACACATTTCTTTTCTGCAAGGTAAAAGGGATCATCTTAATTTCATGAAGATAAAAGATGATGGTGGAATTTGGCTTCTTTTTCCCTTTTGGTTGACATGTCTTCTGGTTTGGAAAGACAGAAATGTGTCATTTTGCCAACATGTGTTTGCGAAGTATACCGAGGTCCAAATAAGCATGTCTGGCTGGTGGACTTGTGGACTTGCATGCAATTTCTGTGTGTGTGCCCTGTAGGTTCAGAATATCCAATACAAACTGCTGACCATAAGTGTGCAGAAGAAGGCTGCATGCATTTGTCAAAGCACAACACAAAACTGTAAGCAGTAACTGGCCATCAAAATTTGTAGATTTGACAGGAGTGAAGACATGATGTTTATAAACAACAAAAATTGAAAATTGCAACCTTACTTTAAAGTGACGTAGTTGGATAAGTGCCATTTGAGGTACTTGCCAAAATTTATATCCAGGAAAACCAAAGTTGTTTCCTATTTCAAATTGCTTAATAAGATTGTTTGTATAATTAAAAAGTAGTCAGATCATCAATGATTTGGAAATGAAAATAAAATCTCTGCTGATCATTGTGGATGACAAAGACTGGACAAAGAACAAGGCAGTTGCACAGAACAAGATGGAGCAGTAGAAGAAAGGGCAGAACAGTGGGCAAACAGGAAGGTAGTAAAAAGAATTCACTTCTTTGAACATCAGTAACGTCAGTCAGGATCACTTCAAAAAAAACAACGTTGATGAAAAAAGACCTACATATGGCACTTGTGCCTGGTATAACTGTGTTCACGAAAGAAGATTATTCTGCTTTAAATTCAGTTTAAGCAGCAGAATTTTTAGGCTCAGACAAGCCCTTAGAGAAGCCCATCAATTTACCAAAAAGAACATTAAGAGTGTGCATATACCTTAATACCTCTTACCAGTGATGAAGTACTTAAAACACATCTTAGTGCCAAAATGAATCACAGAATCACAGAATCACAGAATGTTAGGGATTGGAAGGGACCTTGAAAGATCATCTAGTCCAATCCCCCTGCCGGAACAGGAACACCTAGATCAGGTCACACAGGAACGCGTCCAGGCGGGTTTTGAATGTCTCCAGAGAAGGAGACTCACCAACCTCTCTGGGCAGCCTGTTCCAGCGCTCCATCACCCTCACTGTGAAGAAGTTTCTTCTCATATTTAAGCGGAACCTCCATAACCATATCTAAGTCACTCTCTATTCCACACATGAAGCCACCACATATGTATGGATGATGCAGTGACTCTCCAGTGTTCAAGAGAGATCCAGAGAGAATTTATGTCTGAATAACAGGTTATTTAGCTAGTTTTGCATCCACTCTGAATTATTTTCTTCTAGACCAGGCTTTCATAGTTTGCTTACAAGAATGTAATTGGAAGCAGAGCCAAAAGCATCACAGGAACTTAACTGTGGCATCTTTTTCTTCTTTCTCCGAAGTACCTGTTGCCCTGATTGGTTTGGCATGGTTTCTTGACAAGCCACTGTTGACACTTGCTCATCACCTTGGCAGTTAAATAATCAAACACTTTGTCAGCACTGGCAGAAGTTTATCCAAGATTGAATAAATTTCACAGTTCCTCCTTCTAAAGAGAGGTACCAAATTTGTCCTGTTCAGTGTCCTTCATTTTTGTCCAGCCCTTCTCCAAGAAAAATGTCACAGGTTTGAACACACTATCAAAGAGTCCGGGAGAGTTTCCTCAGTTCTTTGAACATCTGGCTCATTATTTCCAAAAACATCTCATTCATACAAATTCAAAGCTGATAGCTTGCTCTTTGCCAGTATTATGAGAATCACCTGATTTGCATTGACTTTTAAACTGAAGACTTTTGCCAGGAGAGTAGTAAGTATTTTGGTCATCAGAAGTCACAGGCTGATAGCAGTCCAGTGCATTATGCACCTGCTTTTCTGGTTGTCTT
>VXAA01001653.1:23870-71092 GCA_013399115.1 Anseranas semipalmata
CCTTGCCACAGGTACCCCACTTAGCATCTTTTGTTTCTCAGTTTTATTTTTCCTTAAGTGAAATGTCTTTTTTAGTCTTATTTTCTTAAGTGAAATGTATGGGGACAAAAACCCAGAGCTTAAGTCAGGTAGGCTGGGACAAAAACAAAACCATACTTCTCCTGGAATGCCTGCACCCATCCCCTTCAAAAAGAGACTTACTGCTGAACAGAGAGGAGCAGAGGGGCTTGGAGTGGGCCCCCACTCATCGGGTGGCTGCCACCAGCGTGGGCAGCACCGGGTCGTGCCGCAGGGACGAGAGCCCCACGCGTGCAGCCGGGGCACTGCAGGGCTTCCCAGCAGATGGATGGATGGTGGCCTTGAGGCAGAGGAATGAAAGGGCTCCAGGAACATTTCCCACAGAAGACAGCAGGGGGCCCGGTGCTCCTTGGATGCACGTGTATGGTTGAGAGGAGAAGTAAATGTTGCGCAGGATGAGAGATCTCTCTGCTCCTTCACCAGCCTATGCTACACCCATGCCTGTAGCTGAATGCAGCAAGGACAGTGCCGTCACAGCCTCCTCTTTAGTCTTTCCTTCCTTCATTTGCTCCCACCTCCCCCAGGCACCATGCAGCCCAGTCCCCATTGCTGTCAATGTCGGCCAGGGTCCCTTGCTGGGGGCCTGCAGGGTTCAGCACACAAAGAGTGCCCTGGGGAGGCTTCTTTGGGGCTCTCCCTTCCCCATGCAGCTCCCTAAAATGGCCATGCAGCTCCCCTCTCCATCCAAACCCTGGCACAGTCCCCACGGTCCCCCCTGCAGCCCTTCTGTGGCATGGTCTGGGGTCACAGAGGGACATCCAGGGACAGAGCCCCTGTCCCCATGGCACCCTGGACTCTCCCCAGTCATGCGATGCCCGCTGGATGCTGACAGCTGCTCTCTGCCTTTGCCATCACCTTTCCCTGAGGAGCTGAGTTGCAGGGAGCAGGAAAGGGCAACAGGAGGCAGTGGATAATGCTGGAGGGCTGGCTGGTGAAGTGCAGAGTAGAATGAAGAGGAGAGCAGAGAAGAGTGGCACCTTCTCTCAAGCATAAGGACGGAGCCATGACAAAAGTCTGGGGCCTTGCATCTTTGTGACACCGCAGCATCTCAGCTGCGATGGCTGCAGAATCCACCACCTCCACCCCAAAGACCTGAACAGGACCAAAGCCCCAGCACGAGGGATGAGGCCAGGCTGTGTGACAGTCTCCAGAGACACCTGACATTATTGCACCCGTTGTGCACGTCAGGGCAGCGGGGAGAGGGAGTTGTGCTGGGCTGAGGTGCAGATGCCCTGCGTCGTCAGAAGGATATGCAGATATCATGGTTTCAGTTGCCTCTACAAGCTCCAACAGAGCATGGGCTCCGGCAGTCTTGTGGTTGGGGCAGCGTCAGTATCTCTCTGTGGTTTCTTAGATCTCTATCTGGGACTGTCAGATGTTTTGTCATAGACAGTAACCGCTCCCACAACTGCCAGCACACCCAGTCTGCTGGCAGCACCAGATTCACTTGCACGACCCATACTGGGCATGGTCTCTGGCTGTGATGGCAGGGGACAGGGGGGTGGGTGATTGCCACCCCCCAATGCAACAAGGAAGTGATGCAGTCCAGGAGCTGCACCTTAGAGCACAGTAGTGTGCGGGGCTGTGTGTGGTATGCAGATGGGGGGATGAAAATACTTATTTTCTACAAGCACTGCTCCTTGGAAGGACCTGTCCCAGCCCCAGGGTCAGCCCTGGGGCAGCAGGCATAGGTCAGGGCTGAGTACAAACTACAGCCACTATTGCAGCGAGGAGATGAGGCTGAGATGCATGGCCTTGCTTTGCACCCCAGTGTGGATCTAAGGCATGAGCAATAAATGCATAAACTAGCCAGAACAATCAGCTAATTGCAATATTCAAATTCATTCAGCAGAGGAGTAGCAATAAATAATCCCTCCTCCCAGCTTAAAAAGTAGGACATCCCTTGGCAAATTCCAGCTGAGATTTTGTCCCTGACAAAACCCAAGTGTCTGTTAACACATTGCTGCACTGCCCCAAAATGCTGCCACCAGCAGCATTTGTCACAGCCCCATGGTGCCAGTCACGGCAGCTCCACCATCTCCATTGCTGGGTTCAGCTCCAGGTCCTTTGCATTAGTTTGAGGGGAGGAGTGCTTGGGGTCCCCAGGGTGCTTCACCCACCCGGTGTCCCCCTTCCATCCCCATGGGGATGGCTCCTGCCTGCTCAGCTGAGAGGGCACTTTGGGAAAGCTGCGGGCTGTTGTCCTGCTGTAGCACAGGGCCCTCCTACAACACCGCTCATCCACCCCGTCTGTGGGGATGTTGTGGTGAAGGGGACACCATGCCACGGGAGCAGAACAGCAGATCCTGCTGCGGTCCCCACTGTACTGCAGGGGCCATGGGACAATCAGGAAACCCCAGGGAGAGGAGCTCGTGGTGTCTCGTGAACAGAAGTTGTCACTGGGAGCTGGGCATGAAAATACCCAGAGAAACCACGGGCTATGAGCTGGCAAATGTGGTACCTGCTGAAGAGAAGAGGGAGATGGAGAAAGGGGAAATGCTCCCTGCGACACCCCGGGGAGTCTCGTGGCAAGGGCTATGCAGGGAGTTCTGTGCAAGCCCCATGAATGTGAGTGTGTACATGGGGCTGGGGCTCTGCCTTGGCAAGAGAGCAGGTCCCGGGCAGGGGAGCCTCCTGTTCTGCCTTCTGCACCCCATCTTGTACCAAGCCCAGGCTGGTGCTTGTGTTTGCCCCATGTGCCTGGGAAAAGTCAGTATTTGTAGTCACTACATTGTATTGTAGTCAGTATTCAGACGATCAAGGTGGGCTTCCCAGGCAAGCACCCCCCTTCTTGGCTTATGCTGGTGTGTACTGGGAGGTCCTGAGCTCCACACTGGAAGCACAGCTTTGAGGATTTTGTGTCTCTCTAAGACTGCCTGGGGCTACAGCCACCCCAGGGTGCCAGCCATCCTTGCTGCCTGCACAGGCACAACAGTGCTCAGAGCGTGCCTGCTGCCCGCGCTGCCCCTCTTGTGCATGTCCCTGACCTACCATGGGACCAACGATCCCCTGGCTCGACCTGTCCTGGTCCCAAGCCATTTTGGGGGCTGAGCACCTTTGTGCTCAAGGCTTGGGTCCTTGAAAAGGAGATTGAGCCAGCATCCTCCTGGCCCTGTGGGGAGGCTGCTGAGATGAGCTTGCTGAGGATTGCTGTCATCTTGGTGCATCTAAGTGCGAACCTGCTGCTCAAGGGCTGTTTCATATCCTGTCTTGGTCAGTATAGCCCTTGCGCGGGTGATGGTTTGTTCAGACTTACCCCACCTCACACGAAGGCTATTTTAGTATTTCCTAAACCTACTGCTTCCTTTTTTTCAGTATTTCTGAGGCAAAGGTGCCATGACATCAGCTCTGTTACGCTTTGGAAACTCCAAATGCTTGCCTTGACATCTGCTGCCACCCCTATAAAAACCAAGGAGCATCCCAACCACCTTGCACCAGACAAAGGAGAAATCTGATCTGGTCCTGCCTCTGCCTTGCAGCTCACCTCTGTCCATAATGAAGGTCTTTGGTGCATCCCTCTCCATCCTCCTGGTTGCTGCCCTCTTTTCTCAGGCCTTTTCTGGTCCAAGTGAGTACAGCATCTCTCTCTGCTCTCCTGGGGTGGGAGGTTGGGGGTCAGGATTTTGCCCTGACAAGCAGTAATTTTTAAGCAGAGATGGAACAAGTGAGTTTCAAAGTTAAAAATCTTTTATTAAAAAGAAGTTAAATGGCTTTTCATGCTTTCTTTGGATAGGTTTTCCTTTCCAGCATCCTTTTCAGTTAGGGAGGTAATGATAAATGTTACCTTGCAAGTTTTCAGGTTTCACACCCTTGTCTTTGTTACTGGGCTTTAGAATCATAGAATCATAGAATCATAGAACGGCATGGGTTGAAAAGGACCTTAAAGATCATCTAGTTTCAACCCCCCTGCTCTGGGCAGGGTTGCCAACTACTAGAGCAGGCTGCCCAGCGCCACATCCAGCCTTTAGGATTGGTCCTAGGGTGACTGAGGGTGTTTGTCATTGGAAGTGAGGAAGAGAGGACTGCAAAGCCTTTAACAAGACACCCTAGCTATGACCTTCATTAAGCTTTGGTGTTCACAGTCATTTTTTTGCTGACTTTCTGAGGAAACTGGATAAGAAGAGGGCTCCTTAGCTGGGTAAGGGAATGGTTGCCCTAGCTCTCATGGACCTGAGTGGCAGACTCATGCTGGCCTTCCTAATCTCTTCCAGTTGGATCTGACACAACCGTTTGCTGCTTCAGCTATGCCTTACGGAAGCTGCCCCAGAGTCATGTGAAGGATTATTTCTATACCAGCAGCAAGTGCCCACAGCCAGCAGTTGTGTAAGTACTGGCTCCTGCTCTGGGTTCTGGGGGAAAGGCTCTGCCAGCCTTCAGGCTCTGCTCCAAAGTAGTTTGCCATCCACTGGGACCAAGAGCATGGTGGTGTGAGGAACCATGCCTGAAGTCAGGGAAGGGGGCAGCCACCATGGGCCCCACATGCAGTGTGTGAGCACTCATCCTCCTCAGCTGACAACTAAGGTCATCCTGGTGCTGGGAACAAGGTGTGGGAAGGATGTCCCTGTGTAGCCAGCAGGACCTCCCTGTGGCCATGAGCCCAAGGCACATAATGTGCCACTTACGAGACTTGCATCTGATGTAGACTAGGGGGCTGAAGCCAGCAGATGTTTGCCCCAGAAATCCCAGCTGCCCACACGCCGCAGCCAGGATCACCTCCAGACTGGACAGGGCCAGGAATGTCTGAGCATGGGGGGATATCCCAGGGGATCTTGAGGTTTCCTTGTTGCCTGGGTTTTAGCAGGCTTCTCTGGAGTTTTGGGAGGTTCTGGGGTTTTGTGGGATGGTAAATGTACCCCTTGGAAGACAGCGCTGATCACAGCACAGGTCAGCAGGTGCCCAGAAGGTGACCCAAGGCCCTGGCTGCCACTTCAGCATGTCCCTTCTGCCTCCGGGGCTGTAACACCTCCCTGCCTGGCTTGACAGGTTCATCACCAGGAAGAACCGGCAGGTCTGTGCTAACCCTGATGCCAGGTGGGTGAAGGAATACGTGAACTTCCTGGAGCTGCAGTGAGCAGTGGGAGCTGAGAGGCATCTGCCCAGAGAGTCCTGCAAGACCACCTGGCAAAGTCAGGGCCAACAGACACCTCGGGGCCCCTGAATCTCCTCTTGTCTTGCAAAGGCATTGTTTATCCTTTACAATTTTGCCACCATAATGGGCAGCTGTGATGCTGGGGATCTGCCTCCTGGCCTTGCAGACCTGGCCTGGCATAGCCTGCTGTGTGAGCTGTGGCTAAATTCAGTCCCCTCCTTGTGCCTCTGCTGTTAGAATGGGAGGGGAATCTTATCTTAAGAGCTATCTGGGGGAAGTCGTCTGTCAAAACTAGGTATGAGTGCTGTCATGTAAATGCAGGCTGACTTCCAAGCCTGCTGGCTGAATCTTGCCATGGTGCAGTAGATGCTGTGATGAGATCCTTCCTTAATGGAGGAAATGGTACGTTGGATATTTATGGGCTGCTGATTGTAGAACTACATTGCTCAGCCTTGTTCTCAAAATGCTGTATCTTGCTGGTGCCAAAGAATAAAGATTTTTATCTCTCTCTCTGTGTCATTTCTGTTCCCCTCCTGGCCAGCCTCAGAGGAGGGCAGAAAGAGCTCAGTCCTGGGAGGGCTGGGGTATGGAGGGATCTTTCTGCTACACAACCCAGCACCTGCCTTCCCCAGATCTGGTACTGGGAAAACAGGGCTGGAAGGGCCCCACCACAACCACCTTGGGAGATGCAAGAGACAGCTTGGGATGGACATGTCTCATCCTCCTTTTCCCTAAAAATCTTCCCTCCTCCCATCACCTCCCTGCTCTCCTGCAACCATCACCGCCCAGGGCTGCGTCCTCCCAGCCCCTGTCCTGCTGCAAGCCAGCCCTTGCCCCAGCCCTTGCCCCCCCCATCACATATGTGACCAAGGCCAGGAGCTGGTGGAGCTGGTCCTGCTGGACCTGCTGCTCCACTGTGACAGTGCTCTCTTAGTGTTTTACCACAGGCACCCATTATCTGCTGCAGATCTGTCTTCAACTGCTTTGCGAAGGAATCCTAAATTTGGTTTTAAAAAGCATACCGAGTAAAACCAAGAAAAGCACTTTGTCAAGCTATGGTTTGCATTTAAAACTCGTTGATGTCTTTGTGGGTAGAGAATGAAACTGCTGGGTCTGACCTCCTGCTGCTGAAGCTCTGTGAAGGGGGGACAGGACCTTCACTCTCTGTGCCCCGGGCTGCCTCGATCAGAGCTGCCTGAAGCAAAAGGTCAGAAGTTTTTGTAACCCCACCTGGCCTTGTGCATGCAGTTTGTGCATGTCCATGTTCACCTGCCAGGTCATTTTCACCAGGAAATGAGCTGCTCTTCACCTGCTGAGACTTATGTCTCACTACCACCACCCCTCATTGCCAGCAACAAATGATCCCCCACAATTTGGAGCAAGCAAATCAGTGTGAGATACAGTGTCTGTTAAACACCCCAAGCCCACTGGTGCTACGGTGGTCTTCAGGTGTTCGGGTTGTCTCCTGTTCTCCCCTTGCTCATCACCCCCTTTCCACAGGCCTCCCTGATTAATGACCACCCTTTCCTATGCAGTTCCTTATTAGCTGCCTCAAAGTCTCCAATCCTGGCTGGAGCCAAGCCCAGGGCTCTCATCCACTGCTCCTGGGGCTCTCTGCAGACCGAAGCTGTGTTCCCTGCCGTGGCTGCCTGCCTCGGGGCAGGGAATGAGTGCAGAAGCCTCACTGAACCCAAGGGCACAGGGGAGGCTCTCATTGCCCAGAGGATGGTGGAGGTGGTCGCAGTGAAGAAGGGGCTGCCCTGCTCAGCAGGGGGCCTTTGCAGCCCTCCTGGGCCTTTGTGTGCCCAGCCGAGCTGGCAATGCATTCTTGCAGTGAGAGCAGGCAACAGCGAGCCCCAAGACATCTGTGCGTGTGTCCACACCAAAATATCTCAATCCAAAATGATCCAGTCCTCTCATCCTGGCAGGTCTCCAGCCTGCGTGGTGCCCAAATGCTGAGGGGGTCCCAGGAGTGCCAGGGGCTCCAGGGGTGCCAGGGGTGGATGGGATCCCAGATCCTTGGTGATGGGACACAAGGTGACAGCCCCAGGCAGAACAGGTTGTCTCTCTCTGGGGATGGGGAGGAAAGGTGTAGGGGGTGGAGGTGGGTGCAGGGTGCCCTGTGGAACAGGAACCATTAAGAGGTTCCAGAGGAAAGAGGCAGGGAGCTGGGAGGCTGCAGAGGACAGAAGCAGAGGAGGGATTCCAGTGCCCAGGTCTGCAACAGGAAGAGCCCTGTAGGGTCAGTGGGATTCACAGAGACCTGGCAGGAGGAGATGGGGACAATGTGCTCCATGTGGGTTCAGGTCTGGGGCTCACAGCAGGCTCATGGCTGGGGCCCCACACATCCAGGGGTCTACAGGTCTTGGGGGTCCCAAAAGGATGTGAGGTGGTGGGCGGGAAGGGGAAGCCTGTGAGCCAGGGATGAGAATTGTGTGTGTCCAAGTTCAGTGAGGGACATGGCGACAGGCATTATGAGCAGGCTTTGGTCCTTAATGTCGTGTGAAACTATGTCTACAGAATGAAGCTGAAGACTGCTAGCTAGTAGCACACCCCAAACACCCCAGTACATCACCGCTTCCCTCGAGGTAGGTGAGGGAAGCCCCACCATAGCTCTCAGAGAGCCTGAAGGCTCTGCAGGCTGGGCTGGTAGCTCAGAGGGGGGGCAGAGGTGTAAGGCTTTGCTTCATCCCTGCAAAGCAGCTCGGGCACAGCTGGCTACAGCAGGAGAAAAGGAAGACCGTGGGACACAGCCTGGCCATGGGAGGAAGCAAGGAGGGGATGTGAAACCAGCCGGGTACACCTGAACACGAGAATAATCAAATGATGCACATGTTGCTTTGCTTTCACACAGTGTCTCTCCTTGAATGCTTCACAGACAGCTTTTCAGCGTTTCTCTCCCTTTCTTACAGACGGGGAAATTGAGGCATAAGCTTGTTCTTGCCAGGGCAGGCTGGCTGAGGTGGGCTGACTGGGCAGCACTCCCCATGGGGCCATGGCTCCCTCTGTCCTGTCTGGGGAACACCACAGGTGAGAGGCAACCAGTTCATGACACCGGAACTGTTACTTCGCAAAAGGAGGGAAAGAAGCCGGGCCTGGCCCTGGATGCCTGGGGGCCAGAGATGCTGTGCTGCCTTGTGTGTCCCCAAAAACTTCACAGACACCCTCACCCAGCAGTGGTGGGGCAGTGTAGACCAAGTTTTTCTTCTTGGTGGCGAAGCTGGGAAGTGAAGAAGACCAGGAAGCCTTTGTTGTGGGGAAGGGATGCACCACTGCAGAGAGGCACTGTGGTGTCACACGAGGGCTGGGATTTGTCCTTTGTGTGACCGCTGGCCACTGTTCAGGCAGACAGTCAAGGGGAGGTGCTGAGAAACCAGAGAAGGTCCCCGGTCAGACTCCTGGCTCTGCCTCCACTTGCTGCTGGCTCCAGCAGGAAGGGAGAAGGACCTCAGACCGCAGACCCAAGTGGCTGCTGCAGGCAGTGGTTGGTGTCTGCTGGGGCAGACATCCTCTGGGTATTTCTCTCTGCACACCAAACACCTCACCTGGGGGCATTTCCTCAGCTGGGCTGGGGTGGTGGCACCTCGCAGATTGCCAGGAACAACTTCCCATCCTCCCTCCACGGGGCTCATTCCTTCACCAGTGCAGGCAGGTCCTTCTCAGCCACCGCCCTGCAGCTGGAAAGCCTCTCTCCTTGCCAGCACTGAGCGATGGCCAGCCCCAGACAACACCCAACAAGCCCAACTCTTGGTCCGAAGATGGAGAAAGATTTGTAGAGCCGAGCCAAAGTCTTCCTGCGAGGCGCCAGGGCTGGTGTGGTACCCACGCAAGAGCTGGCTGCTGGCAGCGTAGGAATATTACTTCACACGTTTCCTGGAAAGAGTCTGCCAAGTGCACAGGAAGCAGTGCAAGGCTGTGTCAGGGCCGGCTGGAAGAGATTTGGGGTGCAGGACTGAATCCCCCCCGAAGGGGGATGGTCCCAGAAGTCCCAGAAGGCGACCCTGCCATCCCACACACATGGAGAGTGAGAGCAGGTCCCCGTTCCCACCCCAAAGACCTTGGGACCTTCTCCCCGCCAGGCAAGGATGGGCAGGCAGGACACGGGCTTTCTGCACCACCAGTCAAGAGATGCTGAAGTCTGCATTGGGAAGGGGCAGTGGTCCCAACAGCTTCGGCCATCTCTGCCCCATCTGGCTCCCAGGGTGGGCTCTGGTCAAAGAAAGCTCCAGCTGAACTTACTGCAAGGTCCTGCCACTGCTTGCCTGCGACCAAGCTCCTCAGGACCTTCTCCTGGTGCTCTCCCAAAGTCCTCAGGCATAATAAGGAAAATCAGCTGTATACAACCAGCAGAGAACAAGGGTTCTCACTGGGCCATGCTCCAGGCCAAGGAGTCAGAGCATCCCGTGCCTGTTCCTCAGGCCTTATAGGTCACCATGATGAACCCTTCTTCCTCCAGGAGAGCAAAAAACAACCCAAAGACAGAAGTGGATTCACCTTGGGAGCAGAGGGCAGCAACAAGGAGAGCAACAAGGGCAACCAGAGAGACCTTCACATTCCCATCAGGAACTAAGCAGACATACAGACCATTTCTGTGCTCAACACTGATCCAACAAATCCTTGCTTTGTACAGGGAAGGACCAGTGATGGATGTTATAAACCTGGGTTTAGGAGAAAGGCTTCCTGACTGATGTGGAGCTACCAGCACATGGCCAGCATCACATAGCTTAGAAAGACAAAACTCAAGGATGCTGAACCATGAGGTCAGATCCAAGCCAACAGCTACCAAAGAAGAGCTGCAGGGACAGGCTGTGGCAGGATGTGCCTCCCTTAATCCAGCAGGTGCTTCAGCAAAGTTGCCCAGAAGTAACCACTACCCCACTCCTCATGGTGAGGACAGCCAAGAGAGGGAAGAGGCAAGAAATGCCCCTAAGGGCTGAGGAAGGGGGTAGCTACAGAATCGGGTTAGGAACAAGGGCCACAGGGGGACAATGTTGCCTTTGGGGCTGCTCACCTCCTATCCCAGGGCTTCTCCCAGCTTCACGGGCAGTAAGAGGAGAGCCAAACAGGGTTCAAGCTCTGCACAAGACCAGAGAGGATCAAGATACCAGGTCCAGCCTTAACACCTCCAGCAGTGCCCCAGGCTTGATGCTTTGCCCATGGCACTGCAAAGGTCTTCTGACCTTCCGGGTGCCTTCTGGGCGTTACTGAGCACAAAAACCTGTGCAGGCTCAGCAGGTTCAACGTGCCAGGCTCTAGAGCTGGCCTTGTCTTCTGTACACCTCTGTAAACACATGAGAAGACTTGCAGCAAGCAAGAAAGAGCTGGGGAAAGTCAGGTGCTGCCCTGAGCCTCCAGAGAGGACCATTGCAAGCAGCTGATGCATCCCCTGGATTCTGCAACAGCCCAACAGTGCTGCCCTGCCCCGCCCAGAGCTAGCAGCAGGCGAGAGACGGGGGACAGGCTTCTCCCAGGCAGTCAGGAGCACCCCACAGTGCTGAGACCCCCCCATCGCCCATGTCTCACGCTCGCCCTGGCTCCCTGGAAGCTGGGGCTGGGGTGTCGGGGAGCAGGGCTCCTCGAGCAGGCTGGCATAGCTGCTGCACCAAGAGCTCCAGCAAGGAAACTGAAAGCAGAAAGTCTGCGAGGGAAATTCCCACAGATGCCTGGGCTCCCAGCCAGGGACTGTCCGGAAAAGATCCAGCTGCAAAGCCGAGCTCCTCCTGCCTCTCCTGGGCCTGGCGCATAACCTCCTGCCCCCCCAGCCTCCCTGCACCATGACATCTGCTCTCTGTACCCTTGCAGAGCCGAGGATCAGGGAAGATTTTGGGTGCCTGCAGGTCCTCTGCAGAACCAAGCACTGCTTCTCAGCAAAAAAGGCAGCTGAGCCTGCAGCGGTCTTGGCTGGTCGGGATGCTCTGTGGGGTACAGCAGGAAGGTGCCAGCTCCACGGCCCCCAGCAGCCCCTTCCCAGGCTTCTCGGCTGCCCACCACAGCAGCAGCTCCTGGCCACCCACCCCACCACGCGGTGGCCATGCTCTGCTCCTATGTCTCTTCCCAGTTCTGGACACCCCTCTCTGCAAATTTTCTCTCTCCCCTATGATGGCAGGCCCTGAGCTAAGGGGATGTTGGCCACAGAGTGGGGCAAGATTTTTGCAAGCATGCTGACCCCTCTGGCCCCTGATTTAAGCTGCCTCTCTCCTCTAGGACGCTGTCGGGGGGGTAGGGGGGACTGTGCCTTTCCCAAATCATCCTCCCAGCTCGTCAGGCAGAAGCTGTCCCCATGGGGTTGCAGAGGAGCCCTCCATGTGGTCCCCATCACCATCACCTTCTCCTGGGACACAGCATGGTGCCCACGGCCAGGGACAGGACTGGGTCTGCCTATGGCTGTCTCCTTGACTCCCTGTGAGCCTTCCTGCCTGCAGTCAGCTTTTCCATCCAGGAAAACACAAGACTAGAGGGAAATCACAAGACAACTGGGAGGTGCTTTCCCAGCCTCAGGGCATCCAAGTCTGATCTATAAGCGGCAGGAAAAATAAAAAAAAAAACAGTAAAGAGAAAGGCTTTTTGCATTAGGAAGAAGAAATACCAACTGAACAGAACAGATGCTGTGCAGAGGGGACGGCTGCAAGGTCAGGCATTTCTTCTCGGTGTGCTGAGCATGACATGGGCAAACTGTGCACTGCTCTTTCTCCCTTAGGACCTGCTCCCCACCATTGCAAAGCCGTGTGCCAGGAATGACAGCTGGGAGAAAGCAGGTTTGCTGGTGGCTGTTTCACCCCTATAACACAACTGAACTGTGGTTCAGTTTACTGGTGGGAACGTGAGGAGCCACCCCGTTGGGATGTTCAGAGAGCTGGGGCACCCGCTCTCCTCCAGGCAGCGCTGCCAGCCCAGCAGGACCCAGCTGCATGCAGCGACTGGTGGCAGAGCTGCAGTGATGTCCTGGAGGAGCAGGAACATGGGACAAGTGATGCCACAGGGCTGCTGATGATATAGGCATGGTGCCTGCAGGCTCCGTGCTGGGAAATGTGGCTCCTTCACTGGCACAAAGGCCCAGGAGGGCATGCTTGCAGGCAGGGAGCTGGCCCTGCTCCATTTCCCAGTACCTGAGCACAAGGGCGTATGGGCAGCTCACATGCCCCAGGTGCCTGTCAGCTCCCCAGGCAGCCCCAGTGCTGCAGCAGCTTTCCCCGGGGGTTTGTGCCCTCTGCAGCGCAGCCGGCCACCATCCCATCAAGCACACAGTGCCCATTTGGGGAGCGAGGCGTTGGGGCGTGGAGGGGATGCACCTGGGTTGCATGGGGAGTGTCTCGTATGTGCAAGGCCATGTGTCTGCACAGGAATGTCTGATTCTGGAAAGGATGTGAGAGGCAGGGGTGTATGTGCTGGGGGAACAGAGAGCCAGAGGATATTCATGTCTGTAGCATAGAAACTGCATGGTTTTACCCCAAACCATTTCCCATCATCACATGTTGTATAGAGTGTGCCAATGGGCTCAGTGGTGAGGTTTTGTCTCTGTGCTGGTGAAAAGGACACAAAGGGAAACAAACAGACATTTTATCCAAATTCTTTATTCTCCAGAATCAGAATTTCACATAAGTAAGCCAGGGCCACCCATCATCCAATGCTGAGACTCTGAGCCGCCCTCCCCTAAATACCCTCCCTGCCACCCTCCCATAAATACACTCCCTGCCACCCTCCAATAAATAGCATTATGGTCCACAGATGAAAATACTGTCTATCTATCTCATATGATCATTTCTGAAATAATTTAAAATAATATAAGAACAGTAGACGTTCAGTCCCATGGGCCTTTCCAAGCCACAGGCAGAGGTGTTGGGCTGAGTGATGAGGTTGCAGACTGGTCCATGAAAGCCAAGAGCAAGCAGCAACATCCCAACACGAGGTGTCTCGTGGTCCCCTTCCTGCACTTCCTTGGAGCTGCATGCAGATGATGTGGCATCATGCAGCTCCTGCCATTCCAAAGCCCTGCTCCGTTGCAGGAACTCGAGATGACACGACTCATGACAGCGGCTATGTTTCCCATCTGGCTTCAATCAGTTCTGCTTCATCTTCTGCAGGTAACTTTGCACCCAGGCATCACTGGGATTGGCACAGACTTCACGCCCTTTCTTTGTGATGAACCTGTGGAACAGGGATGAAACATATGAGATCTCTGCTCAGACCAAGATCCCAGGTTTGGGGATTTTGCAAGAGGTTCTCTCCTGCGACCCAGGCTGATGCCATGGCTGACTGTGATTTTCCCCCACTCCCATCCCTTTTTCCATACTGCAGGAACATCCCCGGGAGTCCCCACAAGAGCATCGCTGGCAGACTCTGCAGGAGCATCCCCAGCAGTCCCTGTGTGAGCCCCTTCCCTTCGGGTTCCCGCTACCCTGCTTTCAGACAGTGCACTGTTTAGTCTGTTCCTGCAGACCCCTCGCCCGCAGCCACCCCACCGAGCCCAGACGGTCCCCCCCAACACACACCCCAAAGCGGCTGCACCCACGCTGCCGCGCTGCGCCTGGGTGTCAGCCTTGGTACCTACACAAGGGCTGGAAGGGAGCAGCTGGTGCTGGTGCTGTAGTAACTCAGGATGAGCTTCTGTGGGAGCTTGTGGGATGTGTAAGAAAAGCAGCAGGTTGGGTGGTCAGGTCCAACTGGAAGAGGAAGGGAGAGACAGCATGAGCACATGCTGGGCTGTGCACCGGGAGCACCCAGCCCAACAGCACAGAGAGCCATGCTGGTAGGGGGGAGTGAGGAATCAGGGAATAATAAAGGTTGAAAGGGGCATGGGAGATCATCCAGTCCAATGTCAGTGACTATAGCCAGGGAAGGCAAGTATGGGGGAGACTCCTACTCAGTTCCAGGGCAGAGACTGGAGTCCCTAACCTAAAAATAGGAAAAAGCATCCCAAGCCCAGGATGGCTGGGCAGATTACGGCGGATGGATGGATGGATGATTTTCCAGTTCAGGGGTTCCTACATATAGTTGATCTCAGTGCAGAGTGGAGAGTGGCTGAAAAATTCCCAGCTATCTGCCAGGGGAGCCCAATGGAGAAAGGATAATGAAGGCTCAGATCCATTCTTCCTTCACAAATGAAAAAGCAGGACTCACCTGGGGCAGAGGATGTTTGGGAGTAAGAGGCTGCAATGAGGAGAAGAGCAAGAACAACTGCAGAGAACTTCATCTTCCCGTCGGACAAAAGCAGTCAGAGCAGGACCAGGAACTCTGGCAGATCCAGTGCAGACTGCATCAGCTGGATTCAGTTCCCTTTTAATAGGGAGTCCTGGAGGCAGCAGTGAAGCCCAAGTGGAAATTCCAGAATGATGATAGAGGATGTCACGAAAGTGAAATAGCCAAAAAAAAAAAAAAGGCAGAAGGAATGGGATACAGTTCACATTGGAGCCAAGTATGTTGAGCTCTGACTCAGCGTTCATTTTCGTTTTTATCAAATCAAAGGAAACTAAAGTGTGCCAAGTGGCATGGCCACAAAGAAGAGATCTATTCATCTAAATTACAGGAGGGATTTTCCCTGTGAGTCTGTATAGCAAAAAAAAAAAAAAAAAAAAAAAAAAAAAGACAATGTTTGCTTAAGATTATGCAACTCTGGAAAAAAAACATGCAAGCTTGAGGCATGCTCGTGCTGTTGTTATGCCGGGTGTTCATCAAGCGTTTGCTAAATTGCAGTGCAAGGAGCTGGGAGGGGGCTGCACTGGGGGCTCTGCACTGTCTGAATCACTCAGCCCCTACCAGTTCTGCTGTGCCTGGTTCAGCAGGGACCAGCCAGCAGCATCCCAGGAGGTCTCCTGGTCCAGCCCCTGCTCACAGCAGGGTCGGCTGGAAGCCCTGCATGGGCTGCCCATGTCTGACTGGGTTTTGAAGATGTCCAAGGAGGGGGTCTCCCCAGCCTCTCTGGCAACCCGTTTCAGTGTTCGGTAATAAAGTTTTATCTGAGTTTTACATAGAATTTCCTGTATTTCAGTGTGTGCCCAATGCTTCTTGTCCTGTCATAGACACTGAGAAGAGTCTGATTCCACCTGCTTCACTCCCCACACACACACTGATGACACCCCTCCTCCCCCGAGCCTCCTCTTCTCCAGGCTGAGCAGTCCCAGGTCTCACAGCCTCTTCTCCCATGACAGATACCCCAATCCCTAAATCATCTCTGTGGCCTTCACTGGGCTCTCCAGTACATCCATAACTCTCTTTCACTGGGGAGCCCAGTGCTGGACACAGTACTCCAGGGGGGTCTCACCAGTAGAGGGGAAGGATCCCCTCCCTCTCCTGCTGGCATCACTCAGGCAACCCAGGATGCTGCTGGCTTTCTTTGCCACAAGAACACACGTCCAGTTGGCTCACGTCCAGTTCAGTGCCCACCAGGTCCTTCCCTGCCAGGCTGCTTTCTAGCCAGTCACTCCCAGCATGTTCCAGTGCATGGAGTTATTCTTCCCCAGGGGAAGGACTTTGCATGTCCATTTGCTGAACTTGATGATGTTCCTGTCCTCCCATTTCTCCAGCCTTTCCAAGTCTCTCTGGCTGGCAGCACAACCCTCCAGCATCTAAGCCTCTCCTCCCAGTTTGTGCAGTCTGCAGGCTTGCTGAGGGTGCAGTCTGCCCCACCATCCAGGTCTTTAAGATATTAAAAAGGACTGGCCCCAGTACTGACCTCTGGGGTGTCCCAGTGGTGACGCCAGCTGGACTTTGTGTCATTGATCACAACCCTGTGAGCCCAGGTGTTCAGCCAGCTGTCAGCCCACATGTCAACTGTCCATTACTTTATCAGTTTGCCTCTGGTGATGCTATGGGGGCCAGACAAAAACCTTGCTATAGTCAAAATAAACAACATCCTCTGCTCTGCCTTCACCCACCAAGTCAGCCACCTCTTCTTTGAAGCCTCTCAGGTTCATCAGGCATCTGACTACTCCCCATCACCTTAACAGCCACAGGCCTCCTCAAAGCAATCGCGTTGCAGCATCTCACCCTACTTGGGAGGGTCTTTGCAGGCTCCATTGCAAATGTGGGTGGTGGGGCAGGAAGCCAGGTGTGCTTGGCCAGGCCCCCCCAAGCCCTCAGGAGGGCACAGGCTGTTGCTACGGGGGTCCCAGCCTGGGTGCACTGCTTGGTCCCCCAGCTCCAGCAGAGCTGCCCCTGACCTTGGCCTCCGGGGAGTGAGGAGGTCGATGGTACAGGTGGTTTGCCAACCTGAGACATTTTGCAGTCTGAACCGCTCCTTTGGGTCCAAGATGGATTTTCTGGCTGAAGAAGTGAGGCATGGGTAGCAGAGAACCTGCCCGGCACAGGAGAGACTTTCCAGTGCCGTAGGTGGCTGGTGCTGGAGTGGTGGCAGAGCAGTGCCATGGCACGGGGCAGCTGGGCACAGCAGTGGCTCTGCAGGAGAATGGGTGAGCCAGGGTTGCCTGACCTCCTGCCCCAGCCTGGGGGTGCAGCTCTGGTGGGAGCCCCCGCAATGGCAGAGAGGAGGCTCAGGGCTGTGCATGGGCTCCTGGGCCTGGATCTTCAACCCCAGCAAACCCCCTGCTCAGCTCCCCTGGAGCTGCAAACAGGAGCAGTGGAAACACTGAATTGTCTCTGTTCTCCATCAGGGACAGGTATGAGTTGCTTAGAGAGAAGGCTGAATGGCCCTGGCACAGGTGATGATCTGCTCCACCACACACTGACCCCTCCAGGGAGGATCCCTGTCACTCTCCTGCTTCCCTGCGTGCTCTTCCCCTGCGATGCAATTCGGGACGCTGGTGCTGTTGGATGTGGCAGGCTGCAGCTTACCTTGCAGCTGGGTAGATACATCACCAGAGAAGCTGAATATGTGCTTTTGATGGGGCCAAAGCCTCTGTAGGACCTGATACAGGTATTGGGAAAGTGTAGGGTTTTGCTAGACTCAGAGCAAGCCCTGGCAGGACGGGCAGGGCTCTGCTTTCCCTGACTTAGGGAAAAAGCCTTAGCTCTGAGCAGAGGTGCATGGCAGAACAAGAAGTGGCTCCATCTTTCGGAAGAATTGCCATAGAGCGAAACCAAATCATGGCTTTTTGCCATGGAAATAAAGTGTGCAGAAACCAACAGTGCGAGCTTTCTGTTCCCCTCTACTCGCAACTCACATGCTAGTGTGTGCATGGGGAAATGACAAATACTGGCTGCTGGCTCTGCACTTCTCGCTGCATTTCCAGGGCAGAGAGGCTGTGGCTACAGAAAGGCAGCTTTGTGGCTAACACCAGCCAGCCAGAGCTTTGCTCATGGGAACTTCACACCTTCTGCTCCCCAGCCTGCTGCCTGCAGTGGCCCAGAGCTGGTGGCTCACACAGTGCCATCTCGCTCAGAGTCTGGAGCACCTGGGGTGATGGGGAGGTGGGATGGAAACATTTCACAAGAGAAAGCTCTGACCTCCATCCAGAAGCCCTGAGATGCTCAGTGGAATGAAAGGAGCTGTCATTTATCGCTAAAGTATTCAGCAGAGCTGGAGTGAGGAGGAGGGTCCGGAAGGAGCTGCTGCAGTCACAGTTACTTGCTTGTGTCATCGACCCAAACCGATCAGCATTTCCAAAAATGCCCTTTGAGAGCTGTGGTGCCTCCTGCCAGGGTGGGCACCTCTCCAGCCACTCCTGCATGGCACTGAGCCTGCCACAGGTCTCCAGCTTTGAGCCTTTAACTGCAACTGCAGCCACTTCCTCCTGCCTGGCTGCTCCCAGAGCAAGCTGACCCCCTTGGCCTCCAAGGCCCACTTCTGTTTCCAGCTTTCTGTTTCTTGACACTGTTTTCTGCTTCTCAGTTAAATCCTAGAGCCCTCTGCTGTCAGAAAGCTCCTGCAATTTAAGCAGCTATGAGCTAATCTCTCTCAAGCTTCCCTTATTATTCCTGGCACAGAGCTGCCTTTTATAGCTTTGGCCTCACCCAGCCTGGGGCATGAGGTTTGTTTGGGTAGCAAAAGAAAGCTAAAATTATTTGGAGAGGAAGATTATAGGGAAGGATGCTATAGTGGGTGCTGAGTCTTCTGCCCCTGGGATAGTGGTCCCAGGGGCTCTGGGACTCCTTCCAGTCACCCAAAATTATGCCCTAACCAAGAGGCACCAGTTGTAAAATGCATGCCCCGAGGGGAGGGGACCCTGGGTTCTTTGCTCGAGGTGATGCTGAGGGCTCTCCTGGGCTGGGGGAAGCCTCATCTGCTGCCCCAGAGCATCGCTCACCTATGGGCGCTGCGCCATCCCCACCCCAGCACCGCAGCACAGTCAGAAGGAGCTCGGAGCACACAAAAGGATATTTCCTCCTCCCTGGCACTCCTTGATGTTTGCTCCCATCACCCATAAGCCCACAAACTTGTGAGCTCCAGGGTGCAGGGTGCTGTGTTTGGGGGATGCCAGGGGTCTCGCCCTGGGCAGAGGGCAGTGCCCGGGGCTCTGCACACAGCCAGGAGCAAATACAACCCTCAGCTGCTGCTCCCAAACCATTCACAGCCCAGAAAGCCAGAGGGGCAGGCTGCAAGGCCACGTGCAGCGTTACCCAAGGTCTTCCTTCTGCCCTGTGTCTGCCAGTGCCAGGCATTGCCCATGTGGCAGAGGTACGATGGCTCTTTTGAAGGGCACAAACATATCTGGGGGGGCAAAGGGCTCATTGCCACGGGGAGCAGGATGGGAGCTGCACTTCAGAGAGATGCTGCAGAGGTCCCCAACCCGCAAGCAGCCTCCACACATGGGAAGTGGTTTGCAGCCTTGCAGAGAGCCCAAAATAAATATTGAGGCTAATAAACATCCGAGCATCACTGCCGGTCTCCGTGCGTGACCTTGCCCCTTGCCGTGGGAGCAGGGGCTCACACCTCCCACGGAGCTTTCCTGCCCCCGGCGCTGGGGGGCCGGTGCCAGATGCACCCCTGCGACACGCTGCCAGGAGAGCGGTCAAGGAGGCACTGGTGAACATGGGGGCCTCAGGAGGGAGAGGCACAAGTTCAAAGGCCAACCCTGCTCCTGTCCCTCCCGAGCTGGGTCATCCCCAAAGCTCCCCAAACCCACCCCAGCCTCCTGGAGAGGTGGGCATCAGGACAGCTTACAATGAAGATGATCAATAAGGGGCTTTCTTCTCCTTGCTTGATGAGAGCATGAGGCCCAGTGGGTTCATTTATAAACTGGTTTTATTTTTCACCCTAGCAGAGCTCTGAATTTTCAGCCTGGTTTTCCTTGCTCTTCCTGTGGCACTCACCAAAGATACAAGTGATGTGGGCCATCCTTCCGGGCAGAAGACGCAGCCTGGGCAGAGACACATTGTCGTTCCCAAGGCATTTGTAGGTTTTGAGGGATGCCAAGGGGTGCCGAGGGGTGTGAGGGGATTGAGCCCTCACCAGACCAGCTGGGAGCACCCTGACTGCTGCAACCACTGCCCTAAGTCTCCAAAATCACTGAAACTCAGTTTTCCCTGTTTCTTTCCTTGGCTTTCATGCCAAGGATGGAGAAGGGGCTGGAGCAAGAAGGCTTTTTTATTACACTTTAATTTGGTTTGAAATACCTTACATTTAATCCTCTTTTGTTTGTTTTATTTTAAAACAAAGGCCAGGAAAAATGTGAGGCATGCATAGGAAAGTAATAGTTTTCCCCGAAGTATTTTTTCAGAAAATACCCTTGCTGGAAGAAGGTTGAACCTTTGATGAGATACAACCTCTTATCAGCAATAACAGCTTGCTGTATCCTGTTCCTGGATGGACAGCACTGTCCAGGATTCCTGGGGTGACATGATTTCAGGGAAACATGAAGCCGCTCTCTTGTGCAATGCGGCAGCACTCGCTTATGCCTTGTGGCTGGGACGGCTGCGCTGCCCTCGCCCCAGAGCGGCCAAGGTACTGGTTCCCACTCACTCCCCCCCACACACAGGTTCCCAGTGGAGCCAGTTCCAGGACGTGACATCATCTTGAAAATTCCAGTGTTTCTCCAGAAATGTCAAGAATAGGGAGGAAAAGAATTTCTGGATACTTAAGGAAAGTCATCAGCACCCGAGCTCTGAGCAGGGCAAGATGGAGACAGCTGCAGGTTGTGCTAGAGGCAGTTTCCGAACTCAGGACATTTTTAACACTTCCTTTTCCGAGTGAATCCCAACTGCTCAGCATTAGAAACTACTATAAATAGCGAGTTACATCAGCCTGTCTCACCATTTTTTGCTGTGTTCCCCTTTCATTAGGCAGATCAAGAATTTCCCTATTTCTGCCTCTGACCAAGTTTATTTGGGGCAGTTGCTTTACTTAGCACTTTCTCCTGGGATTTCCGGGGGCCTAGAGACAAGCTCTAACATATCCCTCCATGCAAATCAGTGCCAGACTGCTTCAACCAGCCCATCCTGCTGACTCCAAGCATCGCCTGTCCATGGAGGGGGCAAGGGCAGACCATGGGCTTGGTCATGGGCCCTGAAACCAGCCGGAGCCAGAGTGGAAAAACTTCTGTCTTCCCACACAGCATCTTTTGCACGAACATAATTTCCCCTAAGGAGCTCCAACCCACTTTGGCCACTCTTCCATGGCCAACCCTCCATCCTAGAGCACCTCCCAAGCAGATGTTCTTCAACCCAGAAACCCAGCCCCACAGCTTCCCCTCTTTCTAAAAGGGGGAAGAGCAAGAAGAAATTACTTTCTCATTTCATCATGATGGGGTTGCAGGGGTATGGGTAAGGACACATTTTTAGGCACATGTTACAACATCTCAAGGCACTGGTGATATGACTACAGCCTCCCATCTCTACCCAGCCTGTGAAGAGCTGGCAGAGTGGGTGGTTTTGTCAGATTTCTAGGGAAAAACAAACTCCTGGGAAGTGAACACCTCAATTTTGAGGTTGTTTTCTGGGCTTCAGCAGTGGAAAAGTTTCAGCCCTGGCCTGACCCCTGTAACACACATTATCTAGGCTAATCTGACCCTAAGCTGACTCAGCTAAACTGAAAAGGTGGTGGTTTTTTTTTTTTTTTTTTTTTTTTTTTGGGGGGGGGGGTGTTAATTAAAGAATTGTCTCTTAAAATTCAAAATATTTTGGCATCTGCTTGCCAACAAAGGTACAAATGCATGGAAGATTTCAGCTGCCTAAAACTGAAAAAATATCTCATTGAAAACATTCATATAATCAACGCATACTTAAAAGTAATTCTTCTATTTTAATGAAACCTGTTTTTGTCGGAACATTTCTACACCATAAATGCCATTTCACCTGCCTGCCTTACCCACGTCATGTGCCTTGGGAACAGGACAGGACCAGATGGCTGTAGGTGGCAAATCTCAAGACATGACCCATGAATGCTCAAAGGTACAATCACAGGGAACAGCTCAGAGGCGAACCACGCTCTTACGTATGTCTACAAGTTATATTCCCTGAGCAACCAGGCAGAACAGCCAAGAAAGCTGAGGCTGGCTCAGAGCTGATTTCTGGTCCAGCTGGCGTCTGGCTGAATGTCGGCTTCCCAGCTCCTGCCTGGCTGGGCGCCCCGAGGCTCTCTCCCCGTCCTCCCAGGATTTGGGGGACTAAGCACACAGACAAGCAGAAGGGTCTGGGCTAGTGGGGGAGCCTGTGAGGTGCCTCTCTGCTTCACCACCCTGGCAAGATAGCAAAGGGAAGGCTGGGGAGGGCACCAGCTTGGCATGGTGTGGCCAGGGAGGAGGTGATGCTCAGTTTGGCAAGAGCCACATTTGCTCCATCTGCCCTCCCCACAGAAAAAGTGCTGCAGCCATCCAGGGCGAGGGGCAGGTGTCCCACCACCATGGCTCCCTGAAGGCTCTGGGGACCACCTGGAGGGTGGGCCACCTCTGGGACCTCTCCTGCTCAGGTCTGGCACCGTGTTGCGCTCCAGACCCCACTCTGCTTGGAGGACAAGCCCTCTTCACGGGGCTGCACTGCCTCCCCCTCCACCAACTGCATCTGGTGGAAAGGCTGTGCTCACCACGCAATGTTGGAATGAGATTTGGAAAACACCAGGTAATTTACAGAACTCATCCAGGTAGATAGCCAGATGCCTTTTACAGAAACATGGTGAGTCAGTGCCCAGCGCTGAGATAGGGGTGCAGAGGTGCTGTTTGGGTTGCTCTGCCTTATGTTATATTCCTTCTACAGACCTTTGGGCAGCATCTGTTGAGACATCACTGAGTAGATGAAAATAATGAAAAGGAGACATTTCCCTGAAATCTTTGTTGAGAAGAAGTCAGATACTCTTTTCTTGACTGACATCCTCATTTCTGCCTGTGCTGTCACCCTCATCTTGAGAGCTCCTGGTCTTTAGAACCAGTGTCTTCTTCCTCACCCTGCTCCTGGAGCTCCTTCTGCCTCATCTTCAGGGTCACAGTCAACATCTCCATACTCTTTGGGCTCTCTGCATCTCCCTGCCCAGCAATGATAGCCCTCACCTCACCTATCAGTAGTCAATGAAATTTAAGTGTCTTACCTAAATTGGTCATTTAAGGTCTTCTTATAGGACCTGGATTGAGGTAGGCACCTCCAGGAGATAACACTCCATCTCAGCTCCCTTAAACTGAGAAGAAAACTCAAGCACTTCAGCTGCTGGGACTCTTATTTCATGCCTACCACTACCTGCGCTGGTGCCCGTGGTGCTGTCACAGCTGCAGGACAGCCACCAAGTCTCCTCAGACTATGTGAAGCATGTACAGCGCAGGGAGCCCACAGGTGATAGCCCCCATCTCGTGCTGCAGGGGCAGCATGGGCTGTGCAGATGTGGGAGGGAAACAGTTCAGGGTAGAAGAGACCTCAGCCCCTTTTTCCCTAAGATGGCCTCATCCCATCTATGCCTTTCTGTGCAGCTCTTGAAAGGATTCACTCTCGCCTCTAAGTTGCTTTTGCATGTTGGGTAATACAGGCCCGTTGACAAATGCAGGAACCTCCACAGGGGAACTTCTTACTAAGGGACATGCATGAAAGAAGCAGAAATAGATGTTGTGATTGTTTCATATCCTGTGTCACTGGGGAGGTATTGAATCAAGGGGACAGCTTCACGCTTCCGGGGCTGGGGCTGCCACTTCATTCCATCACGAGATTGCACTGCAAGCAGCCTCTTCTCTGGGGGAAATTCCACCATGCCTACGCAAGCAACTGCCCGGACCTGCTTGCCCTATAAATTGGAGGGCAGCTGAAGGTCTCAGCATCAGAGAGAAAAGAAGCTTTCAAGCTCCACTTGCCCGCTTCAGCTCCAGCCACCACTTCTGAGTCAACATGAAGGTCTCTGTGGCTGCCCTGGCTGTTCTCATCGCTGCCTTCTGCTACCAGACCTCTGCTGCACCAAGTAAGTCTGGGCTCTCTGAATCTCTCTAAGTGGGGATAGGAGAGATGTTGCTGCTGGGACAGGGTCCTTTCTGCCAGCCCTTCCACCCTGGGTTGCTCCTCGTGTCAGATCACCTTCTAGCGGATGCTCCATGGGTACCATCCTGCCATGGGCAGGCACAGCCCAGAGCACAACACATAGGTGGTGTCAGCAACAGCTCAGGGTGAACCCAAATGAGAAAGAGTCGAAGGAAGAAGGAAAAAGACCTTGCCTTTCCTCTTCCTCCCAGACCCGCGGGGACTCCGGTCCCAGCTCCCTGCCCCTGCTGCCCCATCCCTTGCCACTGCTCACGCCTGTCTTTGCCCTTCACAGTTGGCTCCGACCCACCGACCTCCTGCTGTTTCACCTACGTCTCCCGGCAGCTGCCCCGCAGCTTTGTGACCGACTACTATGAGACAAACAGCCTGTGCTCCCAGCCGGGTGTTGTGTAAGTGTCCTTCTCTAGAATGGGGGGCTCTCGCTCTGGGATGAGGATTCCTCCACATTTTGGAGCCATGATGGGAAAGACTGGTTGTTGGGGGGGATAGGAAGGATGCGGAGCCAAGAGGTGCAAGGGGATGCTCCATGGGCTCAGTGCACATGGGGCTCACACTGGTCCTGCTCCAGGGCTTTGCAGGCTGGTGGCTGCCAACATGGGCGGCACCACGTGCTGCTGCCCATATCCTGTTGACTCTCAAGACAGGCCGGGTATGGGGCAGGGATGTTGGGGTCTCCTCCATGCAGGACTTTCCCATTGAAAACTCACCTCCCTGTTCCCCACAGGTTCATCACAAAGAAGGGCCGTGAAGTCTGCGCCAACCCCGAACATGACTGGGTCAAGAATTACGTTAGTGAGCTGGAACTGAACTGAAGCGCTGGGATGGGATGCGCCATGCCAGGACGAGAGAGCTATGGCCAGCCATGGACTCTGTCAGAAATGCTTCTATGTCATTTAAAGCTAGCTGAGAAACTGAAAATGTCCCAGAATCTGACTTTAGTGTTTTGCTATTTATGTATTTAATTTTTAAATCGGAAGGGAGCAGGTGAAATAATGCCACTCCAACCAACTAAGAAGATTACTTATTAGATATATTTTTTTAAATGAAGAGTCATGCTTAGACTATATTTTCTGTATTTAACTGTATTTTTGATGCAATATTTAATTCAAATGTTGAGAAATAAATATTTTTGTAAGAAATTTCTGTCTTTGTCTCTATTAGAGTTTTTGCGATGACAATAGCTGAAATTATAATTATGTTAACGTCTTTATTTCCTTTTCTAAGCTGGCAACCCCCACCCCTCCAACTTTCCCTATCTGAGTGTGCTGTTTTACAAAATAATAAGAAAAAAATGAAGGAGGAGGTATGAGAAAGGCATAGATTACATTCAGGTAGTTTGGATCACTCTTTGTAAGCTATTTAATCACTGCTGATATATGACTGTCAGCCAGTTAAATTCTATTGCTGGCCCTGTTGTAGTCTATTAATGTGTAACCTTTAGGGGCTGAAATTTTACCTGCTGGCTGTTTCAGGGAATGTTTTCTGGGAGCTGCAGCTAAAATGGATCAGATATTCCCCGAGCTGAGACCGGAAAAAAACACGCTTCACTACTAGATTTTTAGAACTATTTGGTAGAACTCTCATTTAGCTAGGACGTGAGGCTTAGCAGATACATCTCTCTGGGGCAAAAAGGTGTTTTTTTCCTCTGCCTCCAAAAACTGCCTATCTCTGGACACATCTGAAGCCAGCCAGCTGCGTGTCCCCTTCAGTCCCGCTGCCAGACCCAGCCCCAGGGCAGGATCTGTCCCTGCAAGGAGACCTCTCCACTGCAGTCCTTGGGCTGGTCTCCCACTAGTGCTGATGGGGATGGAGTCCACACCACTGGCAGCACTTAGGTCGATCTGATGAGCTCTGGACACATGTGATTGTGTAAACAATGAGGGTTTGGGTTCCTCTGCTGTGCCTGAACCCCCAGTGCCTATAGGGCAGCTCAAGGCAATTGGCTCGGGGCAAAGCCCCACCTGTGCTCAGCTCACCCCACAGCGTTTGCATACTGCATTTGGAAGGACAGACCTGAACATCTGAGAAAGGGGGAGCACAGCAGGAAGGGGGCTTGTGGAGATGAGAGAAGAGAGGGCAGGGATTGGGTGGGAGCTGCGCAGCAAGAGGAGCCTCAGGTGGGGCTGGAAGGCCTGGGGGGACGTGGGTGCATTTGCGGGATGGCAGCGGGTATCGGTGCTGTCAGGAGCCTCATCACTTCAGGAACTCAGCCCCCAGCTCTTCAGCCCACGGGGCAGCCTGCACCCCATCAGTCATCCTGTGATGGCGCTGACTGCACCCAGCTTAAAATAGCATCTGGGGGGGTGAAACTGAGAGCTGTGCCTGTGAGTGGGACCAGAGCCTCCTTCCCCAAGTGCTGCTGGGAGGGAGCTGCATGACCGGGTGGTTGGGGTAGGCATCGCCATGCAGGCAGCTGTGCAAGCACCTCTGGTGACATGGAGCTGCTACCTGTGAGCTAGGGAGGTGGCCTTGGTCACAGCCCTGACTCCCCAGGCACTGCATGCCCCCAGACCAGCTCCATCCATTGTGACCATGCTTGACAGAATCACAGAAAGGCTGAAGTCGGCAGGGACCTCTGGATCCATCTGGTCCAGCACCTGCTCAAGCAGAGCCACCCAGAACAGGACCACGTTCAGGTGGCTTTCGACCATCTTGAAGCAGGAGACACCACAGCCTCTCGGGGCAACGTGTGCCAGTGCTTGGTCACCCTCCAAGGATGTGAGGACACCTCAGCCACTGGGTACCAACCAGCCCCACACCTGCGTGCTGGAGCCTGGTAGCTTCACCCCGAGTACTGAGGTTGGCACAAAGCTGGGCACCCACGGATGCCCTCGCTCCAGGGAATGGCAGGAGCAGGGGACAGGAGCTCCTGTCCAGGGGTGGGGAGACCCACAATAGCTCAACCCTCCACAGTCCCCCTTGGATGCAGCTCCTCCATGGCCCTGTGGCAGTGGGAGCAGTCCCACCGCTGTTGGGTGTTTTGTCAAAGGCCACGCAGTGCAAGGTCAACCACGAGCACCATCCAGCCCGTGCACGGTTTGAGCCTGTTGCAAACAACACTGTGCGCCAACGTCCTTACCAGCCTCAGTCATGTTCAAGCCACCCACAGCAGACACCTACCCTGGGTACCTCAGCTAACCCCTCACCTCTATTTTGGGAGCCCACAGGGAGTCCTGAATTGCTCACGTCTTTCTTGATCTTACACCCACCCACGCGTGACAGCTCAGAGAAGCCCTCACAGTGCGTGCAAGGAATGCAGCACTCCTGTTAATCCACACCCCCGGGCACAGAGGTGTGAGCCAGGCCTGCACCAGCGAGGCAAAGGCAGCCGGCAGCTTGCAGCAAGCTGGCAGCAGCCCCCAGGGCCTGCAAGCAACGCTGTGTGTGTGGAGAAAGAGTTCCTGGCCGTCTTCAGGGCCACCGCGCCTGGCAAAGGAGGAGGCGGCACGCCAGAGAGCACTGAGCCTGTTTGGAGAAAGGGCAGGATGCGGCCCCACAGGACGGTGGCTCGTGGGGGCCATGGGTCTGTCTGGACTCAAACAGACCAAGACAAGAGCAATGGCCTCAGTGGTTTCAGAATTTGTAAATTACTAAAAGAGAGACTCATCCTGAAAACAGAGTGTGGCATTTACTGCGTGTTTTGTGCAACGTAAAGTTCAGGTCTTGAGAGTCAGTGTTTTTCGTGTTCTGGTGCAGAAAAAGCTTTTAGTACATTTTGGAATGCAACAGAGTAGCATGTTTTCTTCCAGTAGTATTGAACCATGTTACTTAAAGGAAAGTCTAATAAATTTTTAAAAGCAAATTTACAAAAGCCATATGAAAGCTTAAATGTGAACCAAATTAAAATCATTATAAGAATATCATCATAATTGTAATATGTCTATATGTTTCTTGTTTATATCACCCCACTGTGTACACAGGCATTCTGAGGTATAAAGACACAGGGGAGCTGGAGATGAGATCCCAGCACCACACAGCAGGAGGAGCTGTGCTGTGCTGATGGAGATACCATTGACAGCATTGGGGTTTCATGGTCTGATGCTTTTCCATCTCCATATTTTAGACTCAGGAGCACTGGCTTCGTGCCTTCCCCACCTCCCCAGGGAAGGGGTTGCTGGTTGACCACGGGCAGGGAGGCTCCATCTTCCACCCAAAGCCGCGAGTCTGCCCCGTGGCAGCACCAGGACAGGGCTGGAGGGAGGGAAAGAGGGAAGTGGCCCAAGCTCGTGGTGTGGAGAAGGATGAGCATAGGAGCAGGCCCGGGTGCAGGGTTTGAAGGCAAAGGCGCGACCTAAACTCAGCGTCACCCAGGCTGCTGTGGCCACCTGCGTTGCCATACCTGGAGTTTTGCTGGAGGCTGCCTCTCCTGGACTCGAGAGTTGGCAGGAGGCTCTTCACAGATAAAGCGAGGGAGGACAAAAGGGAATACCAAAGCCCTCAGAGTTAGAAAACCCAGCTTGGAACATCCTGGCTGATCCCAATAAGCTGAGTTATTGGAATGAAAAGAGTAAAACTTCTTCAGGTATTATCTGGGCTTTTTTAGTGTAACTTTTAAGCCAGATGACTCATGACTTTTTAATGTAATGGTGGATGGTTTTGCATGCAGTGATATAACACTTTCCTAAAGCAGGCATCTATCCCAGACTGCCAGGGCCAAGGAATACACAGAAGTATTTAGTCAGATGATGAAATGTAATCCTAGAAATGGTGTCTGATTATCACACTGCCAGCAACGGCTAACAGAAAGCAGAAGTGGCAATTAGGACCTGAAAGAATATTTCTGCCCTGTTCTTAGAAAGAAGCAGACAAGCACCCACATTCTTCTAAGATGATGAAGCAATTTCCAGTATACTAGCAGAGAAAGAAGGATGTTAAAATTTATTGAGAAAACGTATTTCTAGAAATGCAGGTCTGTAAATTTTACTGCTGAGAATCCCAGCAAGGGACAACCAGCCCCTCTGGCTGACCGAACAGGAGTCAAAGCCTCAAAAAGTGACTAATCCACAGACTGCTCAGAAGAACGGCTCCCTGATCACCCAGCTCCAAGCCATGTCTGTTCTGCCAGATGTGGCATCCCAAGGATGCCTTCAGTAAAACC
This sequence comes from Anseranas semipalmata, assembly GCA_013399115.1. NCBI lineage: Eukaryota > Metazoa > Chordata > Aves > Anseriformes > Anseranatidae > Anseranas > Anseranas semipalmata. The sequence goes on from VXAA01001653.1 coordinate 52,475, forward strand.
AGATACCTTGAACAGGAGGTCAGCGCTGGGACCTGCCTCAGCAAGAGATGGTCTCAACCCAAAATGTCCCCGCAGAATATACATATATGCACATGTATACACCCATCTTCCTTCAACATATGGAAATCAAAGGGAAACAGTTTGAATGTGGTCACCCCGGCGCATACAGGTCAACCTCTTTGATACTAAATAAACTATGCCCAGGTGCGAGTGTCACCAGCTTGCTTGGTGCTGGTTTGCTGGGAAGCAGAAGCACAACCACCATGGGAAGACCCAGGTGCTCGGGCTGGACCACGCAGTGTTGTGTAACCATCCACGTGGCCAGGGTGGGTGGTCCAAGCAGGACCTGGTCCTTGATGGGCAGGAGCTCTGTGGAGGCCAGAGCCAGGCAATAAGGAAGGAAACACAGGGAAGTGGACTCAAGTTGCTCCAGGGGATGTCTAGATTGGATATCAGGAAGAATTTGTTCACAAAGAGGGTGGTTAAGCGCTGGAACAGTCTGCCCAGGGAAGTGATGGAGTCCTCATCTGCAGAGGTTTCTAAAACACGGGTAGAAGTGGCACTAACGGACATAGTGATGGGACTGGGTAGGTCAGGTTGATGGTTGGACTTGATCTTGAAGGTCTTTTCCAACCCAGATGATTCTATGATTCTATCAATGCACAAGCATTTCCATAGATGAAGTGGGCAAGCTCAACTTGCCATGACTTAGAAAACCAGCTTGTAAGCAGCTTTAGGAACAGCTCTAGCCTTAAATCAGCAGGGAGCTCTAAAAGCCAGGTCCAGCTTTTCTCTAGCTGCCCATTGCCATCCAGTCTGGACACCTCGGGACAGACTGGTGTCAGCCCAGACGAGTTTCTTAGTTTCAGGTGATGCAGAGATTCCATCAAATGGAAAACTGTATGGCATATTCAGAGTTATCTCATGCCTTGGACCTTTACTGTCCTTCCTGGGAGAGGCAGATGCATGACTTCTAGGAACACGTGGGCTGTTGCAGGGGGTGAGCTCACATCCTTTCTGCTCAGCCATTCACTTGTTCACTGTCACCCCTGCCTATTTGCAAGATCTCTGGATTGTTGCATTTCCTCCTGCCTCTTCTGGAAAAGCTCCTTGTCCCTTCTGCCCTGCAGCAGTGCCACTCATCTGGCACCTTGCCCCAGTGACATTGCTCGTGCTTTCTGGACAGCTTCCATCCCACTGTCTCCTCCCACCCCTGTGACATTTAGCCTGGCCCCTTCCCAACTGCCACCCTGCACAGCAGGTTTCCCTGGCTGCCCCCAGCTGCCTCTGCTTCCAGCCCTCTGCCAAGCCCTCAAAGTTCATATTCTTTCAACAGCTTCTCAAGCCACATAAACTCTCTTTGTAAGACATCCATGGAGGTCAAAAAAGGGTGCAGGGCCCATTGCCCTTCTTGGGACATGGCAGAGCTGGGACCACGCTCTCCCAGCCAGGCTCTCCTCTCTGCTGCGCAGCCTCCGAAAGAGAGAGCCTGCAGCCGAGGGCAGGTGGGTGGGACTCACCAGAAAGCAACAAAAACAAGACAAGAGGAACTGCTGTGTTCAGTCCTGCACCATTTTTCACTAGGAGCCTCTTAAATCACCATCCAGGACATCCCCAGAGAAACTGTACCAAGCATTTGAGACCGTTCCTTATCAAATCTCATTTTATTCTAATTGAATCGGTCACTAAATTAAGAAACTTCATTACTTTTGTCCCCACAGCGCAGGGCATAGCCACTGGCATCACCTTGTCCTCACCTGCCCCTGGGCAGCATCTCCTGCCTCCTTAAGTGAGTAGCATCGGCTGATGCAGCAACAGAGCTGAAGGACCAAAGAGCTTCTCCTCCAGCATCCAGGTGTGATGTCCCTGCCCAGGGACAGAGGGCAGCCCAGAGACCACCACACAGTGCAGCACCCACCACCACACACACCCCTTGTCTTCACCCCTGGCCCCAGCGGCTGAAGCATGGCCAACTGTACAGGCAGCTGCTGCTATTGAACCCTACCATCATGGTGTCCCACTGATGCCACAGCAGGATCTCCAGAGCAGTGGTCCCCAAACTTTTCTGACTGCAAACCCTTCTTGGTAAAAAAAATTTAGCACAACCCCCAATATATGTGTATTTATTTATTTATAAGTTACATACATATACCACTTAAGTTGCAATATTTTCTTCCTGCAGCCCAGTTGATCATCTTGTGCACCCCACTTGGGAGACCACTGTGCTGGGGGCCATCCCTGGGCTGCAGAGGGCCATGGACAGCAGCACCCTTTAGACACCACACGTGGTCCATAAGCTGGTGATGAGCATGCAGCAGCACAAGGACCATCTTTCCATGCTCCAAAATTCAGTGCTGAGTCGCTGGGTGTTAGCCAGGGCTCGGGGTTAACCAGCCATGATGGATGCGCCACAAAAATGCACTGCTGACTGCTCAGGGCTCCCAAAATCATCTCTTTATTGCCTTGTGTCAGTACAACTCATACCAAAAGCACCACGAAGCAGCAGGGTGTGCAAGCACCCATCACCAGGAGGCTGTGGGTAAGTGGCAGGGCAGTGGTGGCCAACGGGTGCCCCAGTCCCAGCACAGTCCTGGCAGGAGCAGGAGCCGGTGGGGCCACTGTTCTGTGTCCCCCATGCACACAGCTGCTGCCCGGCCATCATCACCCTGCTCACACGAGCATCCCATCGGGCCCCCAGGTCTCTGCTTGCCTTCCGTCACAGGATGATGCAGCCAGTCCCCTGCACATCCCTCATCCAGGAGATCACCAAGGGCTCTGTGTTTTTGCCCCCCAGGAAGGAACCCAGGTAGAAGAGAGGCCGGAGGTTCCCTGAGAACTTGTCAGTGAAGGTGTAAAGGTGGGAACGGTCGGTCACGTTGTAAAAGGAGATTTCTCCTGCCTCATAGTCCAGGAAGATGCCGATGCACCGTGGTCTGATGCTTGGGGTCAGACAGGAGACGGGGCAGGTGAGGGCCTCGTAGTTGCCGCCGTTTTGCAGCCACAGCACCCAGTAGCCATTGTTTGGGGAGAAGCGGATGTTGCCCTTCCGGCTGGCAACCTCCTTGCACAGCCCTAAGCCCCATTCCGGCTTGTCTCCCACCTGCACCTCCCAGTAGTGGCGGCCCGAGAAGAAGAGCTGCACCCCCAGCACCACCGGAGCAGAGCTGAACCTCTTGGGGTTGTCGAAGAAGGATGGGAGCAGCCTCCTGCCCCCACGCCGCACACTTTTGTGGTCTTCAGAAAGGATAAGCTCGGGGTGCGCCGTCTCAGGGTCCAGAGTCACGTCCACTGGTGTGAGAGAAGGGAGGAAGGACAAATGGAGTTCATGGGCGGGCTGGGTGAGTCCACCACCGAGATGCTGGAGTGCCCCAGCTGCAGCTTTTGCTGCCGGCTATGTTTAGTTGTTTGTGCCCACAGCTTTGCACAGCACCTCATGCTGCCAGCCCTGGCGTGAGGAAGTGCAATTCATAAAATCATTTCAACTACAAACCATGTCAAACTATTTGGCATGGGACTACAGAACAGGAACAACCAGGGCAACCCAGCAGCCGGGGTACAGCTTCAAAAGCAACATGGAAAACAAGAGTTTGTGCGCAATGCCCTCCTAGGTGCTGGGGTCACCTCCCAACCATCTGAGACTAGAAGAAGGAAGGTCTCCTCACCATGAAACCAGTCTGAACCCACCTGTATGCAAACTGGGACTGACTGGACCAAGCTTGTCGAAAAAAAAAAGCAGTTAGCACTGGTGTTAACAAGAAAGCCCGGTCTGAATTCGGGCATGGTCTGAAATCATGTCATAGGAGTTGGACTCCATGATCCTTATGGGTCCCTTCCAACTCAGGATATTCTATGAAAGAGGAGCCCAAGCATGCATGGACTCTGACACAGCCAGTTTGGAGATGGCTGACACAAAAGCAAAACCCATGGCTCCCTGACCAACAACATCTGAGCAGCGCTGATGGCACAGCTTCCCTCGTGCAAATACAACCTTCTCCAGAGCCTGCCGGGGCCAAAGGCTGCAGCTGGGATTGCTCCTGAACCAGCAGCTTGCCCACATGTCATGGACGCATGACACCTCCTTGTGCCCCAGGGTATGGGGGACCACCTGCGCCAGGAGCTGGAAGCAGCCCCCTCACCTTTAAACTTCTTCAGCATGTCCCTCATGCCCACGCAGCGCTCCGGGATGCTGTAGTCTTCCTTCAGGGTCACAGACACAGCTTTGGGGGTCTGGAAATTCACTGCTTCACACCTGAAAGGACAGCAATGCTGGGGGCTGTATCCAGTGCCCACAGCTCCTGGAGTGCACAGCTCCTGCTGCATCACGGGGACTTTCTAACACCTTTCTGCTGGCTGCCTCCCTCAAGCTCCTCAGCCACGGCAGAGCACCGGGGGTGCATGTTTGCTTGGCAGCAAGCATGATGGGACCTTTGCTCCAGAGCTAAGTGGTGCACAAGCAAAGGCTCCCGCAGAGCTGCGGTGCCACTGCCAGGCAGGGGTGCCCAGGACAGGAAGGAGCCCGGCCAGCCGGGTAGCATGCCCCTTGGGAGCAGACGCATCTCGCATCTCACACCCCACGGCGCCAGGCAAGACCTCCAGGGCTCTGGGGTCCTGGGAGAAGAGGATGGATGGAGTGTTCTGCAGCCCACTCTGGTTTCAGTCGCCTCCCTTGTCAGCCCCAGGTCACTCCATCTCTGGATGACAAACAAGACACCGGGCAGGGAGGACAGACGGTGGCTAGCACATGGACATCACACTGAGAGCCTACGGGCAGCCAGGAGAGTAGGAGGAACGAGCATGGGTGCCTACCTGCTCAGGATGCATTTCATGTCCTAGAAGGAGAAGAGAAAAGCCATTCTGGGTTTGTCACTCTAGCCTGGCCTCGGCCACCCATCCAGACAGCAGAGGCCTTGGGGCTGAGTTTGGGGCTGAGTTAGGGGGCTGGAGGCACAGCCTGACCTTGAGCAGCCCCTCAGCTGGCAGGTGCATCCTCTCCTTTATCTCCAGGATCAGCTCATCCAGCAATGATTTCTGCTCCACCAGCCTGGCCAGGTTTTCAGAGATCATCACCAGAATCCGCTTCTCCTCCTCCTCCAGCTTCTGAAGCAGCAGCTTCTCCTCATCAGCCAGCAGCCGATGCAGCTTCCCAAACTCGCTCACAATCCTCTCCCGCTTTTTCTTCACCGTCTCCTTGTGATAGGAAAGATGCAGGGGGTGAAGAGAGGCAATGTTAGCCAGGCCGTTGAGTCAGAGCCCAGCGCTGTGCCCGGCATCCAGGACACTGCTGCATTTGTGTGTGTGTTTATTTAAAAGATCCAAAGGATAAACATTGTGCTTTTATCTAGGCAGAGTTCCCACTTGTCATCCTCGATTTACCTACCCAGGACAGTTCTGGTTGGGTGGACCTCGGATGACCACTGATGTCTCGGTGCAGCACGGGGGGCTGCGGGGACTGCAAGGAGATGCCATGGGGTGTCGGGTAGGATTTTTTTAGGAGTGGTGCCATTCGCCCACCTTGGGCAACCCCACGGAAACGCAGCAGCACCTAGGGATGGGATGGGCAGGGCCGGAGGGGAACTGGGCAGGGCTCCCCAGGTTGCCGAGTGCTCTTGCTAATCCTGGGGCTGAGGAGCAGCAACAGGCAGGGGCTGTGGTGCTTTAGATATTTTTTTTTCCTGAGCCCTAGAAGTTGGCATTTGGCTGAAAACCTGGAGCCAAAGCGATTCCAGAAAAACACACTGGGGTTAACTAGGACCAGGAAGATTCAAAGCCCAGAAGGTAAACGAAAGGAAACTGTACAGCATTTATTCTTCTGTCCAAGCACGTGATTTTCTGAACCTGACTCATGTATGCTTGATAAGCCAGGACTGTCAGCCACTTCCTCCCCATCACACGCAAGGGACATTTTTTTCTTTTTACTAAAGCAGCCCAGTCAGCCGCTGGCTGCACAGGAAGCCGGGTGCAGCTGGGCTGTGACCCCGCAGCCCTGACTCAGGCAGGCAGAGGGAGGACCCGTCTGTGTCACAAGCCCTGTCCTGGCCCATCCCAGCACCCAGGGGGGACAGCGAGCATGCAGCAGCACCCCAAAAATCCAGCACCCGCAGGCTGCAGGCAGTGGCAGCCCACGCAGATAACTGGGAGAGCCTGGAGAAACCTGTTTTCCCTGCCACAGCTGATTAATTATCAGCTCAGCTCAGGAACGCCCCATCCAGCAGTTTCCTTTCCTTTTCTGCAGTTACTTTTACTTTACAGCCTAAATTGCCTCTGTTTTCCCGGGGACTGCCTGGAGGCAGGCAGAAGTGCAGTAATTCAGCTTTTCTGTTTTTGTAATGAAAACAATTCCAGTTCCTATTGCTGTGGAGCAGAGCTCATCAGGTGGCTCAAGCCTGGTTTTAACTCAAGCAAAAAGCAAATAAAAAATATCTATCTGTTTAACTGGCACACAAGCTGCCATGATTTCATCGGAGCTGGTGTGTTGCTTTTTTCAAAGCATTTATGGACCTTTTAAACTTTTTCGAGCCACACACATTTACTGATCCTGGTTGCCAGCACCGTCCCGATGACATTGCCCACTGCGGTGGGTACCTCACCCCTGCTTGGCGCACAGAGCCCAGAGTGGGCTCAGCACATTGGAAACTCAGCACTTTCATCATGTGTGGGTCATTAGCTCCATGGAAAAGGTCTTACAGCACTGTCACCGCTCTCCACACTGCAGCACCCGTCCTCGGTGGATGTGGGTCCTCCCCATCACAGCAGGACCTGGGACATGTCCCATCCTGAGAGCTATACCAAACTCACAACTCCAGATAAGATCATTCAGGATTTTAATTCCTGATGTCAACTAAGCTCACTCTTGAAGATTTAAACTAGGCACCTGCCTTGCACTCCTGGGTTTTCATCTTTGTCGCTGACTCACGCTTCTTCATGTCCTCTGCTTCCTTGGAAAGATGATCCAGGCATTTCTGGAGTTTAACCTGAAAAGAGCAGAAACCTCGCTCGCTGCTCCACCCAGCAGCACCCGTCCTGCTCTGCTCCATTCCTGAGCCTGCGGCTGCCGGTGCCAGCGGGCAGCGAGGGGACGGTGACCCAGCACCAGGCGGTGCCAGCCTTGGCACCCAAACCCAGCAGCTGCGCTCTTCGCTCCGCTCGCCGTGTTAACCCCCTCCACGCTGTGTGGGTTTTCCCCTGCTTTCCTCACTATTTGGCTTCGGAGAGCGAACCGACTGCCCCCGCCATGCCAGGGCGCATGCCAGCCGGCAGCATGGTGCCGGAGCGCTGCCTGGACGCGGGGTTGGGGCCAGCAGCTCTGTACCCCTCTGCCGAGGCAAAACATCCCCACGGCAGCACCCGCCGCCCCGGCCTCCTCCAGGCTGCCCCCTGCAACTGGACAGACAGGGGCAAGGCTGGGTGCCTTCCTCCCTGGTTCGGGAGGCAGCGGGTCCAGCCACAGCCCCGGAACGAGCAGCTGGGTGGCTGCCACCTGCTTTGCCACCCAGCTTTGCCTCCCCTGCCTGCCTGAGGCGGTGCCCAGGCCTGTTTGAGAGGGGTGCTCCTGGTGCCCCGTCCTCCCGTACCTTGTACACCTGCGCAGCCTCCTCGATGGGGTAGACAGCGTGCGAGCGGTGGTGCTGGGACTCCCGGCACACCACGCAGATGGCCTCCTCGTCCACCTCGCAGAAGAGCTTGAGGCGCTCGTCGTGCTGGGCACAGAGCGGGGTCCCCGGCCCCGCGCTGCCCCCCAGCCCCAGCTGACGGATGCTCTCCACGATGTTGGCCAGCTGCCTGTTGGGGCGCAGGCTGCTGCGGCGGTAGGGGGCCCGGCACTGCGGGCAGGAGAAGGGCGCGTCATTCTCCTGGCAGTGCTTGTCGATACAGCCAAGGCAGAAGTTGTGCCCGCAGTCGATGCTGACGGGCTCGCTCATGTACTCCAGGCAGATGGAGCAGATGGCCTCCTCCTGCAGCCGCTCCAGGGCTCCGGACAGGGCCATGGCGGTCTCCGTGCCCAAGCAGCCCAGCTGCACCCCGGGGCGAAGACACCATCGAACAGGCAGCAGCAGCCGGGGGCGGAGCGTGGCACCCAGCAGCACAGCCCAGGGCTGCGGCTTCCCCCGTACACTCAGGGCTGAAAGTGAAAGCGAAGCCCTGCAGGGACAATGACGAATCGGGAGGCACAAGGAATAACCCCGGCCCCATGGGTAGCCCCGGTGGAATGAGGCTGCCCCGGGGTCCCTGCCCCGGGGTCCCACTGGCCATGGGGAACAGTGGCATGGGGGCTGGAGGTGACCACTGGGGCATTTGTACAGCTGCTGGGTGCAGAGAGCCCACACCAGCCCCTCTGTGGGGCCTCCAAGGGGTTGGAGCGCAGCCCCCTGGGGCCGCTGGCCCTCCCGCCGCCTCCATGCAGCATCCTGAGGCAGTGGGAGAACGTGTGGGTTTTGTTCATTTTTATTATCCAAAACTAACTGAAATACAATTGGTGTGACTTAGAACAAAAAGTTTGCCGGAAAATGCCAAATACATTAAAATGCTTTTGCATGCACTTAAATTAACACTGCTACAAACAGTCTGCAAAATTCACAGGTGGTAAGACGACAGGGACGTGTCTCGGAGGTGCCCACAAGAGAAGGTCCTTGGCAGAGGTGATGCTTGAAGGGACCAGAGCGTTGCTCATCCACTGCCAGCCTTGGCCATGTGCTGTTTCAGGATATCCTGGACCCACTTATCTTGGGGGTTGCCGCAGAATGCCTTGCCCTTGACTGTGGTGAATCTGCAGAAGGAAATCTAGTTAAAGGAGTGGCGGTGAGAAGGGAGGGCAGGGCGGGGGGACTGCCTGCTCCTTGCCACCGGGGAACCCCACCAAACCACACGCCTCTGTCACCGCAGAACAGCCCCAGGGAAACACAGGGGGTGGGCTTGATGTCATTACAGGTGTCCTGCTCTCTGCCACTCAGGGGAGAAAGCCACTTTACCCCCCAGCTCTCCTGTCTGGGACCTGGTGTCTTGGCAGGGGTGACCAGCAGAAACTCTTTTGGCTCAAATCTAACAGGGAGGATCAGAAGCTGGCTGTCTGGGATGAGGTTTGGTCTCTTAGATGTTTCCAGGCCGTTCTCCTAACACGGCGGAGCCCAGCCTGGTGCTTCCCCTGGCCAGGACAGGGTGTGCTGTGGGGTTTCCTGGCACTGCTGCCCTTCTGTGGGGCAGCTCCCAGTGTTTGGGCAGATCTACTCACATCACACCTGGCTGGAGGCACTGGCTACTCGTGTGCTCGTACATCATCACGTGGCTCGGGGGAAACTGTTTGGCTCTGTATTGGGTGCAGCAGGGACTGGGAAAGTTGACAGCAGCTGGAAGAGAAGAGAAGTTTTCTGATTAAAACAGACCAGGAAAAGTGCCAGCAGGGAGAAGCAGGGGCACAGGACCAGAAGGGCCCTGCTGGAGGAGGTGTTGCTCCCACTATGGTCTCCCACCACAGTCATCCTTTCCCCAGTAAGCCAAAGAGCAGCAAGATGTGCCTCTGCTTTCCTGCTGCAGATGCTCAGAAGGGAGAGCTGCCAAGCATTACTGGACCTTATACAGCAGAAAGAAAGAGGAGAGAGTTCCTTGGAGAGGAGAGCTTCGACTCACCTGGAGAAGTGGAGACCTGGTAGCAGAGGGCAGCCACAACTAGAACAGCAAGGGCAGCTGTGGAGGACTTCATGCTCCTGTTTGGTGGAGATAAATTGTAGAAGTCGGGCTAGACTGTTGCAAAGGGCCTCTTGCTGTGCCTGAAGCAGGATCCCTGGGTTCAGCCCACTTTATAAAGGGGACTGAGGCCGGAAACATGACGGAATTGTTGCTGAAAGACAACATGACACAATGGAAGAAGTGCAGTGTCAAGAAATGCTGTGTCAAGAGTGTGGAGTCCTGCACCATCCCGTGGAGGGAAGTGCCTGGAGCCTCGACAAACAGTAATGCCCTGATGTGGCAAGCAGTATATGATGATAAGATACCATGAAATGGTAGAGAACAGGATATGACCAACTCTCTTTTCCTTTCCCCAGACCAAAAGGACCCTTAGAAAACCTAGAAGTAATGTTTCAGAAGCTTAGTAGCTGGACCTCTTGCCTAGAAGTCACATGATGGCAATGGATGGAGAATAAGCATGGATGCCACACACTCATATTTCCTAGAATATCTGCATCTTGGAAAAACGGGTGACAATCTACTTCCGTGCAGCCAGGGCAGCAGGGAGAGTCCTTGAGTCATGCCAGCTGCCCCAGCTGCCCGCTCAGCAGGTCAGCGAGGCACACAGCAACCATGCCCTGCCCCACTTGCAGCACTCCCCCAGAGCGATGGGGCTTTCTCCATGGGACCAGAACACCACCAGTATGCAACCATGAAGAGCAGAGAGTAGAGCACGGTGTTATCCTAAGTGTAGGCTCCTGTCTTGTCCTTCCCATCACTTGCAGTAAGTCATTAGGGAACTGGTTCTGCTGCTATGGTTCAGTTCCACAAATACCAGTGACAGCTAAAATACCACTATGTTATCCATGGACATGAGAATTGGCTGTTAACGTTCACAAAGAGCTTTAGAAGCTCATGACCATGTTGGCATGGCCAAGTTTGGCTTAGATGATTATATGGTTCCAGCAACGTAGAATCAACACCCTCCTGGCATTGTTTTGTCATTGTCCCAGCAGCCATACATACCTACAGAAGAGATTTGCTGGGTTAGCTGATGCTGTTTGGGACAGGAATAGTGTCACTGCACTGGCAAAGAAACTCCTTTTGGATATGTCACATCCCCACAGAAGGGTTCTGCTGACCTCCAGGCAAGGGCTTGTGGATGAAGCCTCAGGCAAGCAGAGGAAGAGTTTGCTATTCATGATGCTAGCACACGTGTCTTGGCACTGGACAACCACAGCCGCAGCTACACGAGCAGGCTGCCTTTCATGATGGTTCAGTGAAGAAAGGAACTTATCTCCTTTATGGAGGAGGATGATTAAGAAAAGAGAAACCACTGCCCAAAGTGTTGGCCTTGTAGGAAACCAGAGGAGGAACTCACAGGGGGGAAGTGAGGAGGTTCCCTGGACCAGATGAAGAGCTGATTCCAGGCCTGGAGCTCCCAAGTGTTCCAGGGCATGATGCACACCATCACCACATCTCAGCAGACTGAACTCTTTGTGAAACTGTGCCAGACCTTTTAGAAAGTGTGGGCTAGAGGGCATTGCAGGATTTGTTTTACGCAGAGCCTCTTGTTTCACTAAAACACTGTGTTACTAAGCATCAGCAAAACCGGGCCAGGGTGAAACCACATGTGGGTGCCTCACTGCCCTGATCCAGCCCACAACCCATGGTTCTTCTGCAGCCATCGTAGCACAGCCCCCAGCTTTGCCTTTGCAGCACTAAAGGCCTTGGCACATCCCTCTATTTCTCTGCATCTCTCTTTTCCTTTTGCTGGGATTGCTGCCATACCAGGTCATGCTGAGGGATGAAACTCCCATAGCAAGAGACCTGTGCTGGCACAGCCTGAGTCAAGACTGAAGGCTTTACCCACCTGTGGCAGAGAGGGACCCTTGGTACCCTGCTCTGAACAGCTGAGGATCTCAGAATTCATCTGGGAGCCAGCCTGCTCTATAACTCCTTTGTCCTGTGCTCCAGAGCCTGTTTGGATGCTGGGACAAAGCCTTTTACCTCCAGGGGCTTGGCTCCCACCTCCAATGTCCTGGGCTGGATCTGCTTACCCCACACTGCACGGAGCGAGGCTTGGAAGATGTCAGCCTGCTGCTGGTCCATCCCTTGAGCAGTCAGGAGTTGGCACCATACCATCGACAGCCACCATCTGAAGTATGTAGCTTAATCAAGCAAGGAGCCCCAGAAGAGCAGCTGTCCCACGGAGCCACCAGGAAGGGGCCACCATGAGCAGGACAAGCTGTTAGCAGCAGCAGCAGCAGGGCCAGCCTGGAAAGGAGGTATGGGCCAAGCCACAACCCCAAACCCACAGCAGCTCTGCGCTCCCTCTGCCTCTCTGTTCCAGCTTTCCCTGCCACATGTGCCCATCTGTGCCTAACTCCCAGGACATCTGGGGCTGAGATGCAGCAGCTCCCCTCCATCCTGATGCCCAATTCAGCCACTCTGCACCTCCAGCCTAGCCATAAGTGACTCCCCTCACCCTGCACCCAGACCTGCCCCAACTCCAGAGCTATTGGCCCTTTTCCCCCAGCTGCTGCTCAGGGATGCTTGGGGAAGGTGTGAGTGAAGCAGGGCACGTGGGCAGGAGCTTTCTGAACTTTGCAGGCTCCTTGCACACCCCTGTCCCCACAGGCCCAGCCATGCACAACTGACAGATGTCAGCTGCTGGAGACAACAGACGTAATGGTTTGATGTGCCCAAGATACCAGACCAAGACTGACACCCTGCCTGCAGCAGCAGATGGCAGATTGAGGCTGGGAATACTAGAAACAGGCTTGCAGATCTGGCCAAGTGGCAGACTGAAACCACATGGCGAGGTGAGATTGAGATGAGATGAGATGAGATGAGATGAGATGAGATGAGATGAGATGAGATAAAGAGGAGAGGAGAGGAGAGGAGAGGAGAGGAGAGGAGACCATAATGAACTGGAGTCGTGGCGACCTGCTAACCTAGGTGCCACCAACACCTGCTGCTCTCGTAGCCCTGCTCCTGCCACTTCAGCCAGTGTTTTCACGCCCAGCATTTGCACACATTCCCTATTCAGAACAATCTTAACACTCCTGTTACACATCTCCACATGGGGATTAGAATAAAACTGAGAGCAGGAGAACAGGCTGGGGAATGAGCTGGAGATGTCCTTGCTGAGGCAGCTCACACCAACACAGCCCTGCTTGGAGCTGCTTTTAGCTGAGTGTTCTGGATGTTCTTGCAATATTCAAATAGGGTTTTGATGGAAATGTCACAACTCATTTTGAAAATCAATATTTTCTATCAGGAATATATATGCGCCTAGACATTTTGAATGAATTCTTGCTCCTTTCAGATGTACCAGGCTGTGTTTCTTGCTTTCATTCATTGCAAAGGGAATTCTTGGAGGTTTTGACACCTCTGTTATTTCCCCATTTCACTGTTTTCCTCAACTCCATTCCTTCCTTGAAGGACAATTTTGAATTTCAGTCTTGGCTGCTCCTTCCTGCCAAGACAAATAATGCAAATCTCTAAATATTTTGATTTCTAAAGCCTCCTCCATATCATACATCCTAAATAGTAGCTATTTACGGAATCTGTAAAACCTCTGCCGTATGGTGTGTTTCAGCTTTCAATAGAAACCGCACATGGTATCTTTGGATTCATAACCAGAACAGATTTGGGATGCAGGAGGAAGTCTTTTCTTAGCCCTCAAGGTAGCCTGCTCCACCACACTGACTCAGTCTTGGAGTTTCATCTACAGGTCGCATTATCTCAGTACCCCTGGGAGCTGCCACATCACTGTTGTGGGGAACTTGGGTTTAAACTGGAAGCAAATCAGCTGGAAACAGAAATGACTGTGGGTAGTCAGTGACTGTGGGGTGCTGCAGCTCTGAGAAAGACAAGCCAAAGGACATGGTGAACGCAAGGAAATATCCATGTGTCTGAGCCAGGGTATGGATTTCAAAGTGATAAGCTCAAAAAGATTTGTAAAATGAGAATGGTTGGAGGCTGGGTGTGCACTCAAGGGAGTCAGCACAAATATTTGCCTTTCTCTTCAAGGGGTCTGCAGTGCCCACATCTGGAGACATTAGTGCGGGGCTAGATGGTTCCTTAGTCTGCATCCTTTGGGACTGTTCATGTTTGATTCCTTGGGACGGCCAGTCCTACAGGACTGTAATGTCTACAGTGTTTCTTGTGAAATTGCATTGAAATCCTTGGACTGAAATTTATATATCAGGATATGCCTCCAGATGAATATTTCTGGTAAATGTCAGCAGAAAGACACCAACAGTTTCTAAGCACACAGCAAGGAAGAAATACATTCTTGCAGTTTGTGCAGTTTTCCAAGATAAATTCAGGGTGCCCAGGCAAGCCTCACTTTTGGACCAGGAGCCTGAAGAGTGTGAGGTGGCCAGCTGCTGTGTCAGGATCTGGCCCCCAGACATTGGTAGCACTTCCAAGGACGGGTTGCCTTTGCCAAATTACAGCCATGCATATGTATCCTGGTTTCCCTGAAGATGCCCTCAGCACTGAGCACCAACCTGCCTGGAGCTGAGCCAGGTTTGCCCAGCAGCTGTAGCACTGAGTGACTGGTTTACGTACAGCAGCTGCAGTTCGGGAAAACTAAGAGAAAACCATTTGGGTGTCAGCTTTGAGATACCCAGAACCTGATATTTCTCAGCACCTGGCATTATATGGCACTTTGTACTCCTGTTGTCTTCACTGTGGCTGAGGTACATGTGACATCTGCAGATCAGACGGTAGGATTTCAGGAATCCAGAAAATCAAGACAATGTTCCACATGAGCACTGGTGAAAGTTGGGTTATACCCATATCATAAAGAAAAGACAGGGATAACCTCTGGATCTCCAGATCTACAGCCCGTGCTGTCCTGCAGCCCCTGCCTCACTCACTGGCCATGCTTTTCTGCAACAAGCACAAGGTCCCACACACAACCCTGCACGCCCCAAGTCATACACAGAAAACCTTTTCTCAGTGATCACGTTCTGGCAGTCAAAGGCTGACTCCTACCAGAGAAGAAAAGCAAGCTTGCCATGTTCCACCCTGGGAGAGAGCAGCTTTTCCCACCCCGGCACAAGCAGCATGTGCGAGGTGGTCACCCCAGGGCTGGGTGTCCGGCTCGGTGTGATGCTCCTGCTGGAGCTGCTGCCCTGCAGTGGGGAAGCTCTCCAGCAGATGGCAAGCACTTCCCACCTCCAGGCCCTGCTCCTCAGCAAGTTCTTCACCTAGGCAGCCACCCCTGCAGCACTGCAGCCCAAGGTCCCTGTTGGGTCCAGGTCTTCTCCTTAGCTCCATCTGCAAACCATGCTCAGCTTTGCTTTTGGATTCTTGGACAAGCAGAGACAGCTGCTAAGGCTTTAGTGCAGAGAACACACCTGATGACACTGGGGTTTGCATCTCTCCTTGCAAAACCTGCACAAGTAGCAGAGCTCACCCAGGACACAGGTAAGGACCACATGGTGCCCTCACACTCCATAGCTAAGCTCTCCAAGACCCTTGCAAGTGGCTGCTCTGCCTCGGCTGCTCCCAGGAGGGAGCTGGCAGTCCTGCATGAGAACCGTCCCTTCCCTTCACTGCTCACCACCTCGCAGAGCAGGCCAGGGCTGCCTCCCACAAAGGCTCTTTAATGGCACTAGCTGACAAGGACTCAGCAGCAGCATCTGTTTTGCCCAAAGCATTCAAAAAATGGAATCAAAAGATGATAAAGCCCACATGTGCAGGCTCCACCTGCCCCAGGGGATGACACCACATGCCTTTTGCTCTGCCAGAGACCCTCCGGCTGGGTCTGGGCCACCACCCTGCACCCGAGACCTTGTCCTCACCCTGCTCCAGGTGGGCACTTTGACTCATAAAACATTTTTGCCCCAGGGTCTGAGCAAATAGCCCCGTCACCAGGGTTGTACTTGTGGTTGCATAATTGAATTTGTGGAAGGCTTGTCACGGACACTGCCCTCCAGGACTGAGCCCACTAGGGATGGGTCATCTGCTCTGGTGGGCTCAGGATCTTATGCCTTGGGGTGTCTACAAGGGCGACTGAAGTGGGGAGGCCTGTTTGGAAGCTCACCTCCAGGGGAAAGAGCGCAGCACGATCTTTGCACAGAGCACTGTACCCGCCTGCTCCAGCACAGCCAGCTGGATAACAGAGGAAGGACTGTGGTGCTCTCTGTGCCTCTATTTTCTTGCTGAAACAAGGGGGATCTGTGCTCTTGCTGAGCCTGGGCCAGGCCACGGGGGGTGAGGAGCGTGGCAGAGGGACCCTGGGACTCTCCCAGCTTTGGCTGGGGAGGGCAGTTAGAAAAGGAGCCTCCGGCTTCCAGCCCTTGGGAACAGAGCCTTCCTCCACCCCAGTCAGGGCCCGCAGCCCCTGACATTCCTTCTGGCCCCTCTGCTGCCATTTCTTGTTCCGTGTGGCTTGCAGACCTTTAGGGCTGAGGATCAAACTGAGAAGCCATGTCCCAGTAGAGAGGGAGCGGCATCCTCCAGGGCCATTACGAATGGATGGAGCCTAGAAGTGTGTGAGCAGCAAGGGGAGGCTGCCTCACGGAGCCCTGCATATGGGGCAAGGACCAGCCCCGTCCCCTCTGCCCAGCCCACGTCAGCGCTCACTGGGTGTCACATGCTGCTGAGCACTGTGCTGCCCTAAGGGAAGGAGAGAGGGGACACCCAGTCCTCCCCATGTCCCAGAAGACACCAGACCCATGGTCTTCATACTGCAGAAGACACACGGGTGCAGACATCTCAGATAGCTACTGAAAGGCAAGTCACCATGCTCCACAGCCCCAGCCATGTACCAAGGCCTCCTGCCCCAGATCTGTGAAAGCCGCTGCACCGGGCTGGGTGGCACTGGGGAAGCTGGTGTCTGTCCCCACTTGGGCCAGAAACCCCCATGACAGACTGTCCCATTGCCCTTTGCTTCCAGGCTGCAGCCCAGCCTCTTGGAGCTGGGCAAGAGGACAGAGCAGCCCGGGTCCCACAGCGGGCACTCAGCCCTGGCCATGGAAGGAGAGGAGGTGACTCTGCTCTTCAGTAAGAGGGAGAAGCTAACAGAGCTCACAGCCACGGGGTCCCTCACCCGGGGCCGAGGTGCATCTGGCTCTCCAGCACCCAGACCTGCGTGCTGGGGGCCATGCTGGAGCAGGATGCCTTTAGCCAGGCAGACGGGTGGGAGAGGCAGACACCCAAAGGACCTTTCTTTCCTTTTCCTTTGTTGCCTCTCTGTTCTTTCTTTCCCTCATCTCTATTTGGCAATGACTTCATTTCTTCAATTATTAATCATCTTTCTGCAATAGTGGCTGAATTAAACCTACTAAACCTCCTCTGGGACCAGCCCCAAGGAAGGAGGCAGGTTTCCAGAAAGCACATTAGAGAGAAGGCAGACAGGGAGCCGAGACAATCTGGGGTGGGAGGAGATGGCCTTGCAGCACAGTGCAGACCATTTCCCATCAGCTGGGAATCTGATATCCAAGGCAGGAGCGTGGACATGTGCAAGGTGTGTCACACAAACAGCCTGTTCACAGGTTCCACTAGGCAGCTACAAGAGGGTGCTTGTGTGGCAATTGTTTCAGCTGAAAAACAAGGCACAAAAGTGAGTTACACAGGGAATAACTGTTTGCACAAGAGCTCATGACAACCCACATCCTAAGCAGTTTTTCCCACCTCTGATAGGCAGCAGCTGACAAGATGGTTTTGCACAGCTACACCCCACCAGAAGCAAAGACACTGATTTTATGTGGCTGCTTCTGAGAAACCAGGAACCCAGCTGGCACACACACAGCACAGTCCCCTTTGCTTCCCTTTGCCAACATCAGGGATTAACCAGGGAGCAGCCTTAGAGAGCATTCAGTGTCTTTGCAGAAATGCTGATACATCAGAATTTTGCAGAAACATCCGTGTTCTGACAAAAGTTCCAGTGGGAAAGTCGACTCCAGGGTGGTATGGGATTCCTGGTCAAAACCACAGGAGTCGCGGCCAGGAAGCCCAGCAATTTGCAGGGTTGAGAGAGGGCAAAGGGTGAGCCTGGATCGGGTTATCCTAAAGCGCATCTCTCAGCTGTTCAGGGGAAGCTAAAACCTCCTCCTTCTTCTCTTTCCTTGTTTTTCAGATATTATTTGCTCCTCTGCCAATGCTACCCGATCAATGACCTGTGTTTTCTCCTTGCTCTGCTCAGCCAGCTGTGCCTGCAGCTGCCTCCTGCCCAGCTGCGCACCCACCCAGAGCTCCCCGCCCACAGCTTAGGTGATATAAACGGCACCCGGCACCCCTTGACGAAGGCCCGCGCACCCCTCCCACATGCTGCTGGTCTCCCTGCCCGTGCCAGCGCCGCCCTGCGAAGGCACAGCACCACCCCAGGGATGCCTTCGCCCAGCTCCTCTCTGGCCCCGAGCAGGACTGGGAAGCCCTGAACGCGCCCTGGACGTTAAGCAGAGCCGGAGTGATGGTGCTCAGCGGGACGCCAGGGTGCAGCTCGGCTCGGCGACGCACGCGGTGCTTGGGGAGGCTGGGCAGAGCCGGTGGCACACAGGACGGGGCAAGACAGGGACCCCTCTCGCCAGGGCCCCCCACAACCGCCCCTGGGCAGACGGAGCCCAGCCCCGGCCGCACAGCACCCGTCTCTGCCGTGGCCCTGCTCGTGTTTTCGGATGAGGTGTGGGGAGCGGGTGCCACAACGTGCTGAGGGGCTGGGCCCCAGACGGGGCTCCAGGGCCCCTGCTGTTGGTGGCCCCGGGCAGGGCTTCGGTGCAGCGGGGCCGCGCAGGCCATGCATACACCGGGCCCGTGGGACCCCCAGGCCCGCCCGAGTGGCCTCGCAGCCCCGCGGGGAGCCCGGGCCCGGCCTGGGCCCGCCAGGGGGCGCCACGCGCGACCCCGCACGGACGAGGAGAGGGGAGGGGCAGAGGGTGTGAGTGACAGGCGCGGTGACCAATCACCGCAGGGCGGTGGCAGGGGGGCGAGGCCGCA
>VXAA01001653.1:71266-93312 GCA_013399115.1 Anseranas semipalmata
TTAATTTGTTTGCGTGAGTTCCTTTGGAAACGACGCATTCGCGCCACACCAAAGGAACGGAGAGGAATCCCCGGCTGGGCGCGGGGGGCTCGGCAGGGACGGGCACAGCAGCACGGCCCCCCCGCCGGCGCTGTCGAGGAACGAGGAGGAATCCATCTCCCGAGGTGGTCCGGAGACGCCTAATTCCAGCAGAAAATTACAGAACAGGATGAAGAGCATTACAAAATGAATAGGAGGGGACTAGAGATTTCCATGGCTAATCCTGTTAACGAGACAATTTCTTATCAAACTCATTATGTGGCAGAAAGCGGAGTAGGTGGAGTCGGCCCAGGTGAGCAGGGTTGGCTTCAGTGGGCGGGGCAGCCCCGAGTGGGCGGAGCTGGCTCGAGCGGGCCACGTGGTTGGAGATGGCTCGACTGGGCGAGGCTTGTCCAGGTGGGTGGGGCTTGACTGGGGGGGCGGAGCCAACTCGAGCAGGTGGTGCCAGTCCAGGTGAGCTGGCTTGGCTCCAGTGGGCGGGGCTTGGCAGGGTGGGTGGAGCTAGTGGGCCAGGTGGCTGAGGATGGCTTGATGGGGCGGAGCTGTCCCGGATGGGTGGAGCCAGCCCAGCCCTGCCGGGTGGGCAGGGGGCGGCCATGTTGGGCTGGGCTCTCGCTGGGCCCGGCCTTGGGGTCTGGGCCCCACTGGTGGGATGCCTGGGGCCACGGGGCCAGCGACAAACCCAGCTCCCGTGGGGGTGTGCCCTGCGGCCTGGAGCCGTGGGTCCGGGTCCCTGGCGGGTGTCACCCCTGCCCCTCAGGGATAGCATCCAAACCGTTGGCATGGTCCTGGGCGACCTGCTGCGGGTGGCCCTGCTGGAGCAGGGGTTGGACCACGTGGACGCGGAGGTTCCGGCCAACCTCAGCTCTTCTGTGACTGTCCCAGCCCCGTGCTGGTGCAGGGAGTGCCCCCAGCTGGGGAGCAGGGCCATGCGGGCACTTTGGGGGAAAAAACAGCGATTTGGGGAAAGGACATGCATGGAAGGAGCCAGGAGATGCCTGGACAAGCTGCAGGGACAGGGACCAAGGGTGTGATGGGGCTGGTGTGAGGGGAACTGAGGCAGAGCAGGGCAGAGGCGTTGGGCTGCGCCGGGAGGGGATGCAGGACCTGGGCCCCGTGGGAGCAGCACGCGGCACTGGGTCCAGGAAAGAAAATATACAGCAAGGATCAGCTCCGAGGGCTTCACGGAAAGAAGAACATAAGGATTTAAGGTCGGATGTGGTGTTCCATAGAGGGAGCCTCCTCATGGGAAATGACACAGCATGTATTTCTAGGAGGTGCTCTCCTGAGACACTGGCTCAGTCCCCGTGTGGCTTTTAGTTCTTTTGGTTGTTCAGCTCTGTGCAATTTCCCGTCTTAGTCCTTTTTTCTTCTGCATAATGCTCTCTTTCTCTCTAGTTTAGGGAACTTGCCAGGCACCCCTCAGATCTTCCACACGTTGGTCATCCACAATGTTTGTCAAACTTCTTCTTTCTGAGGTTTTATTATAGAAACCTCATGTTGGGTGGTTTTTTTGGTTTGGTTTCGTTTGGTTTTTCTGAAAGTGACTTTTCTTAACAAAAGTTTCATCCATTAAATGGCTTTCAAAATGAAGATTTTAGCCATGTTTCTGCATGCACAGGCTCATTCCATCCTTGCCTCCAAACCTGCCTGTCCCATGGCAGCAGGAAAAATATCTTGGGCTAAAAGAGCCCCCACAGATAGAAAGCGTGTCAAAATGGGCTTCTGGTGAGCCCGGATAACACCTGCTTGGGTTTGGCACCGCCTGCTTTCTGCGGTCGAAGGGTCAGCTTGGAAAAAAGGGAGCGCCCTACAAAGCTCTGGTGGCGGTGGGAAGCTCTTGTGGTGGTGGTGGGAAGGTCTCGTGGTGGGATGCTCTTGGGGTGGTCATCACATAGCACACCGGCTCTGCCCTATCAGTGTCCATCTCTTGGCTTGGGGACAAATGGAAACAACTTTCCCAGTGGCCTCTTTTCTTCTCGCATGCTTGGTAAAGCGTCTCAGTTTTCCTGGTGATGCAAATATGGGAAATGTGAGGACACGCCAGCACGCGGTGTCTCTGACGTGCTGCTGCGGTGTGCTGGCCCTGGCTGGCTCCCTGCTGGGTGGGAGCTGCCCCGTGAGCCCCAGAGATGGGGCTTTGGCACCTGCCTGGCAGCTTCTCTTTTCTTTTGCCATCAGTGGTGGTTGTTTTAGTGGGAAGCTGAGTAACGGGGATGCCAGATCCTGCACTTGTGCTGTCCTGCCAGTGCATGGCCGTATGGGGTGCACTGCTGCCATGGCTGTTGCAACAGCTTTCTCCCTTTCGCTGGTGCTTCCCTTGCTGTGATTCACTGCTGCTCACTGCCTCAACCTCAGCAGAATAAATCTTGGGACAGAGCAAACCTGTCTGAGCAAGGAGAAAAAAAAACACCAAAAGTGGAAATTCTACCATATGTTGAGAGAAATGTTTGTATTTCATGTGGCTGCTAAGCGAGTGTGATGTTCACATCCTCTGCAAATTCTCCTTTCTGTACTGAGGCTACCCTCGCGTGGCCAGTTGTGTTGGAGGTCTGCAGGGAAGGTCTGAAGCTAAGACCTCCTCTCTTAGGTGAGTGCATCGGGATCTTCCCAGCTATAGCTTCTCTCCCCTTCTCCTCCCTGCGCCTGTCCTCCGTGGACATTTCTGTGCCACGACGGGGCCGAGGAGCGCATCTCGCTCTGCACGGACGCGATGTGCTGGTTTGGCAGAGACAAGATGTTCAGCACTTGGATGAGCCAAGATCTTAAGAGCAGAAGTGGCGTCAGAAGGAAGAAGGATTTCTGCGGGGTAGGGAGGAAGCGCACAGATGGCACTAAGTGCCGAGCGTCACGGCAGGACGCAGAAACCTCCCAGCGCTTCTGCTGCGGCACCAGCCACCCCGGCGCTTCCCAGAGCCTCTGGCTTTGCCTAGATGTGCCGAGCCGCCTCTGTCCCCATCCCCTCCAAAGGACAGCCACTGAGGTGCCAGCACGCTGCTGTCACCCATGCCATGCCGTACGCTGGCTGGCGTGTTGCTGTTGTCCTGTGGCTTCACAGCTTGCCTGCAGGGTCTTCTGACCCTAGTAGGGGGATCCTGGAGCGGCTCCATGCTGGCAGTGCTGGGAGCTCCAGCAGCATCCCCAGCACTGCTGGCAGGGACAAACGTCATCCGGAAACCCGAACGTGTGGGAAGGTTTCCTTCTTCACCCAGAGCAATTCTGCCCAGCTGCCTCTAGGGTCCTGCACTGGCCCCTTCCCTCCTTTGGGAAACCAAATGCTGGAGATGGGCAAATGTGATCAGAACGGGAGGATGGGGGAAGTTTCCTTTGTGGGTGTCATTGCCCAGAGCAGCAGCAAGAAGTAGTTTGCTGGGCTTTGGTGATGTTTCTGTCCTGCTCTAAAGCTCTCCCTGTGGGTTGCAGCCAGGCTGGGGACAGGACTGGTGTCGTGGTCATGGTTCCCATTGCTCCTCCAAGGCTTGAGCAGAGATGAGTTGTGTTAAATGTGCCGGGAGCACACACAGATGGTGCCTGGCATTGTGGGGGGACAGAAGTTTTGTGCTTGTCCCCAGAGCCTGTCTCCCCCAGGAGACTTGGTGTAGCTGTGTGCCACATCCCATGTCCATCAGGTGTCCTTGGGCATTTGTCCACTATGGTTTGCCCTGATAGTGGCCAAGTGCTGGGAGAAGACTTTTCTTGTTTAAAACTCTTCCAGGAAATCTAAAAAGCTTGCACTTAATCTTCTCTGCAAGTTTTTTCCTGAGCAAGACAGCGAATAGCGAAGAGAAACTTGGATTGTTGGTTTCCCACTGCAGCTACCTTCTCTTCCTTGTTTGCAGATGTAGCACACTGGGTCCTTAGAACCAGGTGCTGGTGCAGGACCAGCAATAATAGCAATTTATGGCTGAGAAATCCCCCTGGGAAAACATCTGTACAGCTGCAGGTGATATTTGAGCTCTCTTCACCGCTGCTTGTACCCTCAGAGGTAACTAGCGTAGTGCAGAGGGGTGCAAAACCCTCAGCTTGTGCTTTGTGAGGTCCCTGTGCATTCAGGGGATCGCCCCGTGCACCCCGCCTGTACACAGACCCTCTTATTCCTCCTTTGCGTGCCCCAAAAGGCTGAGTTCCCTCCTGAGAGCTCTGCGCTGGTGCTGGCTCCTGCAGGTACGTGCGCTGCTGTCGTCTCCCTCTGCAGCGCCACGAAGCCCTGCCGTCCCAAATCGGCACCAAAACTAGTTCGTCATCCCGCGGCGGCTTCCACCATCCTGCTGCCGAAAAGCGCATCGTGGGCTGCAAGGGCCGGTTTCGTTTCAGGTCGAGGGCAGCGTGGTTACGGCATCCTGCTGGCGTGGGAGCAGCTGGGGGCTGCCGGGCTCGTGGCCGGGTGCGGGTGGGAAGCGGCTCCTGCAGCATCCCCGCTCCTGGTCACGCTGTCGCAGGGAACGCCGCGTCCCTTCTCCACCCGCCGGTGGCCAGCACCCAGCTCGGTGCAACTCGCCGTCACGGAGGAAATGCCATTTCGCTTCTGACATCTTCGCTTTTAGAAAACAATTTTTGTGGTTCAGATGCTGCAGCCGCTGGCAGATTTGCCAAGAACTTCAGTTCTTACACAGGAAATGAGGCTCCTTTCAAAGCACCAGAGTGTTGCTATATATATAGCCTCTCTGAACAGATATTTAAAGAAACATATTGACACTGGCAAGAACAGGAAAAAATAGCTCCTGTCTGTTGAGAGTGAGGGATGAAGCCAGCTGAGCCCGTCCTGGGGGAGTCGGTGATACAGGGGATTAATTCTCTGCTCTTTCATCTCCAGGAAAATGAGCTCTTGTGCTTTGTCCTGAGTGATCCCCAATGCTCTTGGTGTATTTTATTTTAATAGGAATTAGAGGTGCTTGGGAGTGAATACAGCTTCAGCAGCAAAGAAATGAGTCATCTCGGCTCTTTTCAGCTAGTCTCGCTTAGAAACTTATTTCCATCCCCACGGCTTCCTCTGAAAGAAAATAGTTTGTCTTTTACCAGATTAGCCGTATGACATCTGCCTTTCTCTTTAATGAAAGCTGGGATGGTGGGAGTTTTTAAAAAAAAATATGCAGAAATAACTGAGGTTTTTCTGTGATGATGGACTCGGAAAGTGGCTGAGCCTCAGGACAATAAATAGGTTTGGCATCGAAGGTGGGGACACCTGCCACCAGGTTGCTTCAGGTGGGAAGGTGACATTTTTGGACCAGCCGGCGACAAGTGGGGGGGTCTTACCCCAAAAAGCACTGAGGACTGCACAGGAGGACAGGGCTGGGGGATGTCACAGCCACGACAAGCCTGGTCCCCAGCTCAGCACGTGCTGTCCCCTTGGCTGGCACCAGCAGCGACCCCAGGACGGGGACGGTGGCTGACAGCGAGGCAGGGGCACAAAGGGGTGCCAGGTCTGCGGCCCGGGGCTGGGTTTGTGCTGCTCGGGGCTGCAGGTGCTTGGGGAAAGACCTCAGGGCAGAGTAGGGGCACACGGCTGAAGCCGCTGCTCCTGTCGTGCCTGTGTTCATTGCTCGTCCTCAGTTTTGCAGCTCACTGTCTGCTCTGCCTGGCTGGCGGCTGGGAAGAAACATGTTTAAATGTACCCGGGATAAAATTGTTTGGGTTCTTACGTTTGCAATCATCAGGCTTTGAATGCTTCAAAGCGGAAGAAAACCAGCACCAGCCTTTGCGTAGGTCTGGGGCTCCGCAGACCCTGGCTCCTCGAGCACAGATGTTTCTGAGCCAGAACCTGGCTGGATCTGCGACTCAGAGAAGGCAAGAACATGGCTTAAGCCAGATGTTGCTGCATCTTTGCAACCTTATTCTTATGCAAATCTGACAGTCTAACTTAAAAATATATTTTTTATATTAAAAAAATATTTTTTTACTTAAGAGCGTTGATAATTAGAGCTACCAGCAAGCAGTGAGCAACATTTGGAGAGCAGGTGAAGACGGCCCCAGGCGTGCCGGCCCGTGTTGGCAGGTGCTTTGCCAGCAGCCTGCGGGTGCGTGGAACCGGCGTGCCGATGCACCCATCGTGGGCTGGGTGCTGGTGCAGGGTGCAGAGAATTGACTTAAAACCACCCGGTCCTAAAGGGATTCCACCGGGGCAGTCGGGATCCCTCGCTCCTGCTGCTGAGACAGCAACCAGAGCGATGCAGCAGGGTGAGGAGCGGAGGAAAGGCCGGATCCTGATCCTGATCACTGCCACGGGCTTGCCTGATTTATTTTGCACAGTCACCAAAGAAGAAAACTTCCTGGGGACAGACTGTTCGAAGGGGACATGCAATGAGCGGCACAGCCGGTGTTTTAGCCCGGATGCGCGAGTCCCTGGCTGCTGCTGGCTGCATTGTACATTGTTTGCTGTTCCAGGCTAATCAGGGTGGAAGGTAAATTACCCCTGGTCTGCATGCAGAAGGTGAAGTTACTGGCTCAAAGCCGCACGCAGACATTTAATATTTTACATCTTAGCATGCACAGTTTCCTCGTGTAACTGCAGAATTTCGGTCCTTCCGTCGGCGGGGCACTCATGCAGCGTGACGGTTGCGGGTCCTGGCCCTGACTGTGCCACGAGGCTGGGCTTATCCTCGTGCCGGGCTGCGCTCCCGGCTGGTAGCTTCCGACAGCACTTTCAGGCCAGCAGAGAGGAGGTCCCGGGTGTCCGCAGTCCCCACCACGGGCTTCGAGGTGAGTGTGTCCATCAGCTGGGTCTGTGCCGCCCGTGGGGCTCAGCAGCCGCTCGCTGGCGCCTTTCTTGCCTTGCCTTGAGCCAGATATTGCTGGTTCGGTGCTGGGACAGGCAGACACCATTGCGTTCTCTGTTCCCATCGAAGCAATGATTAGCATTAGCATGGTGGCTACAAAAGCCCTCCTTTTTCTCAGCAGTTACTGAGAAATCACATAGCTCTAGCACTCGATAAGCTTTATGCAGCTTGTAGCGAGGTTACCAGCCATTCGTCATAGCTTGGTCGTGAAACTCAGGCTGCTGGGTTGACTCGAGCTGCCCAGGTCTGCCATCCTTCGAGTCTTGCAGCGAGAAGACTCTTTATTTCTTTGCTGTTATCAAACTAACAAAGCAGATTACCAGAGCTGCGATTACTTTATTCCAGGACTTTCATAATTTTGTCTTCTCTGGCATAGTCTGACTGGTACCCAGCTTTATGTAATTAAAATTAATCCCAATTTAACAGCATTGCTCTGTGCTTTTTCCAGCCGGGCCAGGCTTGTTTGGTTATCAGTCCCACGGCACCAGATGCCACTGGTCTGGGCACGTCTGTTCCTCGGGGTCCTGCAGCTTTCACCCCCTGGCTCTTGCTTTGCCAAGTGACCCAATTCCTCCCCGTACAGGCACAGACCCCTGCACCCCCAACAGCACTCTTCTTCCAGCAGCTGGGCTGCTGAAGACGGCACGTTAAATATTTACCATGCAGAGAAGAGGCAAGTTGCAGCAAACAAAGGGACTCACTGGGAGAAGAGGCTTTTCTCATCAGGGCCGGGCTGGAGACTTGCTATTTATTGTTAACATTTGTCTCTTTTATTCTCTGCAAGCAGCCCAGGGCTCTCTGGAGAGTGTATGGCATTGCTTTTTATTTTAATTAGCAGATGCTGGCTGGAAAATAGCGTTTTCCAGTCATTGTGTTCACATGAAAGTGAGCAAGAATACAGGCTTTCGTAAGCACAAATAGTGTTGCAAGGTACTCGTGGCAGTACACAAGGGACACGCTGCTGCGGACACCCAGGAATTGTCCCTCTTCCTCCTGACAGCCCAGAAAATCACAGAACCACGGAATATCCCAAGCTGGAAGGGACCCCTGAGGATCATCGAGTCCAACTCCTGGCTCCACACGGGGCTACCTGAGAGTTAAATGACATATCCAGCAGCATGGTCCAAATGCTTGTTGAACACCTGGGGCCGTGGCCACGCTTCCCTGGGGACCTGCTGCGGTGCTCAAGCACCCTCTGAGTGCACAGCCCCACGGCACCAGCACCGAGGCTGAGCACCCACCAGCCCCCCGGGCACTGCCCATCCCTGGAGATGCATCTGGGGCCGACAGCTCCACCAGGCTCTGACCACTTTGTGCATTTGGAGCAAGCGTCGCTCGGGGGAACGGCCGTAGGAAGCGGTCGCCAAGAGCCTTTTGCATCTCGTGCACGAGCCAGCTGCAGCCCTTGGGTTCCTGGCCTGCCGCATGCGAGGCTCCCCGTTGATCCAGGTTGGAGCTCGATGTGACCTCTGCGATCCACTGAATTCAACAGCAAATCACACCCCACTCGGGTGCTGATAGCACTCGTACAGCTCAGCGGGCTGGGCAGCGGCCGTGCCGTTGCTGGCCCTCACCCCTGCTGGTCCCTGAGCACCACAGCCGTAATTCCCGGCACCCCGAGCGCACCGTCGTCAGGTTGCTTCTCGTGGGCCGCTCGCTCCAGCAGCACAGCCTTCAGAATTGCTCGCAACAAAAGTCACGCTCCCCCTCTTAGTGATCCAGAAAGGGTTTTGAGGTTTTAAGGCAACACTAAGGTGGAGGCAGAGGAAGCCCTTGACTTCTGCGCTGCCTGGGAAAAATCTCTTCTGGTGGCGTCGTTCCCAGTTCTTAACCTGGTGAAGATCCCATGTTTTCCCAGCAAGAAACGGTTTGTTTACTTCACAAACGGGAATGAAATGTTCCTACAGAGTCAGCAAGGACTGGCTGCTTTTGTGGAGGTAAACACTTCTCTGGAGAGGGCAAAGGTACTGGGTTTTCTGAATTCTGTGGTCTCATTCTGTGATCTGGAGCTTGCATGGTTCATACTGCCCAGCTGGGAAGTGTAGACCTGGTGTCGGGGTCAACGTTAACCCCTTCGGGAGACAGCTCCAGTTGTCACCCATGCTGGAGCACGGGGAGGTGCTCTTGGCTTCTTTCATCTTCTGTGAGATGCTCTTGGCCTCGACTGGACGACGCGCTTCCCACCAGCCCCACAGGCTGGCCCCGCGCTCTTTGTACGTGCTCTCTTCTTATTTGTCTTCCCGGCAATCGCAGTACCGCTCGGGCGCTTTTTATAACTCAAAAAGAAGTGCCTTGAATTACTGAGTCGTCAGGGAGGCCAAATACACAGGGGTGGAGCCGCAGCTAGAAATAGGGATAGTCTCTGCTTATGCATTCCAGTTTTATTTTTCTAACTGAGATGTCCAAGTTTGCTGCACATGCCAAGCTGAGGAGCACGTCCTGTGCTCGGTCCAGTCAGATCGTGTCTTCTTGCTTCTTTGTCTTATTCCCAGTGCACTCAAACCAGCGGTGGGGCTGAGCCTGCACAAGGTGTTAGGAGTTTCCTGTCCTACATTACTCTGACTGCTGTCACCCAGCAAGAGATGGAGATGTCCAAGGTGGGGCTCTCACCCACGCCCTTATTTCCAGTAACCTCCAGATTCGCTAACAGTTTGCCCAAGCTCTCAGTGCTGAGGCACCAGCCATCTCCTGTCCCTAGGGTCACAAAGGAAACGTCACAAGTGTCGGAGCCGCCGAGCCCAGCGAGGTCTGCGGGAGCCTTGGGTGTGGAGGAGCTGAGACCCTCGCGCTCGCCCGAGGTGTCGCCTGAAGATGCAGAGGTTGATACTGGCTGCAAGGGGACAAATAAATCCAAGTGAAAAGAAAAGGACAGTTGGCTTGACAACATCGGTGGCTTTCATCCCCTTAAAATCGCTTGTGATTTTGGCTGCGGTCAGGAGCACGGGCTGCAGCTGACACCCAGGAGGTGTGGGTTGGAGGGCACAGGGTGGCACGACGCCGCTGCCTGCTGAGGATGGGTGGATGGCAGTGCTGAGGCTCTGCTGCAGTGAATGTTCAGGGGTTTCTACAACATGGAACGAAGTCCCCCGAAGGGCGGTGGAGGAGCTACGAGCTGGGGCTCTGCTCTACTCCTGCTGCTGTGGTCCTGTTGGAGATACAGTGCAAACTCTTTTTCTCTGTCAGAAGAGGGCATTCAAGGTCACATCTGAGCCAGTTTTTCTTTCTCATCAGCCATCACGTGGAGATGGCAATTAGCCGGGCAGTGTACATTACATCGTTTATGTTTTTAACCCTTTTCCCTCCCTTTCTGCTGCTGTAGGAACAGTTATTCTCTATATCTCCAGCTTCTCTTCCCCTCTGCGGAAGGAAAAGGAGATTTTGCAGACTGTGGAAATGTTAAGAACTGCTGATTCCTATCGGTGATTCAGAGGGGATGAAGTCTGCCACACTCCTTTCTTCCAGTGACAAGCGAATTCTGGGTATCTGATCTTAGCACCTCCAAATGCCTGTTTCTTTCCAGCCTGCAAAGAGAAGCAGTGTGTTTACAGCATCCTGCAAGCAGCCTGCACTGCCATGGCTAGAGCCTACTCTTTTTATTCTGGGAATTTCCATCTTTTCCAGCCCTGAAGGGTGAGGATGGTGCTCAGCTCCTCACACGTGAGCGCTGCACACAGCGGCTGCACTGCTGGGATGGTTGAGGCTGGCCTCAAACAGGAGCCAGCATCCGAAAACCTGCGTAAAGTTCCAATTGCCCAAAGGCAGCAAGAACATAAAGGTTTTTCTCCGCAGCAGCACTGGGTGCTGCTTCCCACGGTCCTGCACCCTCACAGTGTGATCGCTGTTGCTTTTGTGTCCCGGGGGCTGGCTGACACCTGCTGGCTTCCATGGGAGCCCTTGTCCCCAAGCCACGGTGGTCACTCTTCAGCAGAGCACTTCTCTCGAAGGAGGATGCCCTGGAGGCAGTGAGGACCTGTGCTGGGTTGGCTGCACACCATGGCCTGGGAGTGTCCGGAACTGCTTAAAAATAATTAAACTGGGTGTATTTAGTACTCTGTTTGATTTCAACCACTTGGAAGATGTCAGAGCTTTGCCGCAGCAGCTGGACAGCTTGTTGCCATCTCCGGGGTGAAACCCAGAGAAATGTGGAGGAGAACAAGTGCCAGGTCGCTGTAGACCAGGCAGGAGAGCCAGGCTGAGGTTTGCTAACATGAGAGCTGTGTCACGAATGTGGGGCAGCTGACAGGTCTAGAAGAGGTGCCTGCTTGCTCTTCATTTCTAGGCCAGCTGTCTCTCTGAACATCTCATCGTTCTGGTGTCCCGCGGGCTGTGTCCTCCGCCAGCACCGCGCACCCAGCGCGGGGTGGGCAGGAGGCAAGTGGGTGATGATGGCAGCGCGGGTGCTCGGGATGCTGTGATTTGCTTTCGAGAGCAGCCATCTCTCTCTCCATTTATAACATCTGATTTGCTGAAACCCAAGGGGATATGTTGGCTGCCGTTACCTGTCTCCCATTTAACCCACCCCAAGGCACATCCGTGGCACCATGAGGCAGATGTGGGTGCAGAGCCCTTCCTCACCATCCCAGACCAGCTTTGTTTGCATGCATCCCCCAGCACCATCCTCTGCCTCTCTGCAAGGGATGATGGGTGCAGTCCTCGGCCCCCAGCACCCAGCACTGGTTGCTGTGAGCTTCTCCAGCACAGTGCCGGAGCACGCACGGGGACGTCTCCTGCTGCTGGAGAGGCTCCCAGCACGGCTGCCTCTAACTTGGCTGTGTGAAGTCCAAGTGCCTCTAATCCATTTTCCACATCTTGCTGGATGTCACAGGCATGTTTTCCACACCTGGAGCAGGGTTTTGCCTTGTCTGTTCTTCTCCAGCAGCGGTCCTGGGGCTGGCAGGAGCACCACAGTGCAACCCTTTGTTCTAGGGCTGGGTAAATAAAACGGCTCGCTAGCGCAAGCTCCAGGCCAGCAGTGTTTGTTTTCAAAAATGAAAAATGAGTAAAAACTAATATTTAGAACTCAGGAAGGAAAAACTTTGCAGCCTTTTGCGTCTGTGATTCCCCCGTTCTTAAGCTTCAGACAGGCAGCAGGACCGCCTGTGAAACGCAGTTTCCTTCATATGCTGGGGTTTTTCCACCTCGGTGGTTGCTCGGATTACGTCCTGCTCCACCCTGCATCCCCAGCGGACATCCCTCCTCTGGCACCGCATGCCTCTGCTTTCTGAACTTGTAACAAACAAACACCTGCATCCTGGCCAGCCCGCACAGACCGCGCCGAGTGCTTGCAGGCAGGCAGGGCGCAGCTTTGCTGCACGACGTCCCCACGCTCCTTGCCTGAGCATCCCCGGAGCCGGAGCGCATCTCCCGCGGCCTGGGTGCAAGGGAGATCGAGCAGGGAGAGTGTGGCCCACTGCTGCTTTTACAGGAGCACAAG
The DNA here is from genome assembly GCA_013399115.1 of Anseranas semipalmata. Taxonomy (NCBI): domain Eukaryota; kingdom Metazoa; phylum Chordata; class Aves; order Anseriformes; family Anseranatidae; genus Anseranas; species Anseranas semipalmata. The sequence goes on from VXAA01001653.1 coordinate 83,513, forward strand.
GAAAGTTTGTACTTAGGTACCAGAATGGGGCTGCTGTTTTATTCTCCAGTTACAAGTCCATCAGAAAATATCACTTTTTCTTCCTCTGTCCCATCCTTGAGCGTGCCTGCTCCTCAGTGTGGGGAATGGACACTGGGAGAGAAGCCTACACAGCTTAATTATGTTATTAAAAGGGCTAACTATGCTAAAAAGGATGCAGTTGGCCATATACAGGCTGGAACAGTGTTGGAGAAGGTGCAGAGTGTGGCCAGGTCAGGCCAGCATGGTCCCTGCACCCTGGGAGGAGAGCTTGGTGTCACCTCGGGCTGGGGACAATTCCCCATCTCAGAGGGGTGCCTGGGGCTGGGCTTCAGGCACTGCAGCGATGCCTTAACCAAGCTGGATTCTCCCAGGGAGACACCCAGGGACCCACTGAGCTGTACTGCCCACAGAGCTCGGTCCCGCTAAAGTGCCCTACAGCCCTCTGTTGCCCTTAGGCTTAGCTCCTATGGAAGCACCAAACAGTATTTAGTAATTATGAACACCAAACCTTCCGGTAGAAGAGGTTTGGAGACTGGGAGCGAGCTGTTTCCTTGCTGGGCAAGGGGCGTGGGGCTCAGCCCCAGGGGGGCTGCTGCAGTGGGTGCTGAGCGGTGCAGTCGGCACGCTGGAGGGAAGGGATGCCGTCCAGAGAGACCTGGACAGGCTCAAGAGGTGTGCCCATGAGAACCTCATGAAGTTCAACAAAGCCAAGTGCAAGGTGCTGCACCTGGGCTGGGGCAATCCCAAGCACAAATACAGGCTGGGTGGAGACTGGATGGAGAGCAGCCCTGAGGAGAAGGACTTGGGGGGGCTGGTGGATGAAAAACTAAATGTGAGCCAGCAATGTGTGCTTGCAGCCCAGAAAGCCAACCGTATCCTGGGCTGCATCAGAAGAAGTGTGGCCAGCAGGTCGAGGGAGGTGATTGAGAGTTGGTGGATGCCTCACCTCCATCTGGTGGCCACCAGCATGTCCAAACCCACTAGGATACACCCCTGCATGCAGCTGCCAGACAAGACCTGGCTCCTGTTTTGCTCCCAGCCCTCTCACCCATGCTCTTTGGTCTGTCCCCACCATGGCATGTCCTCCTCCAGCCATCCTCCGGCCGTAAACGTGGAGATCTTCAGCACCCATGTAATTGGTGTGCATGGGAAATAGAGTTACAATAGTTCGCTTGGAAGGGACCTACAAACACCACCGAGTCCAGCTGCCTGACCACCTCAGGGCTGACCAAAACTTAGAGCATATTACTGAGGGCGTTATCCAAATGTCTCTTGAACGCTTACAGGCATGGGGGCATCAACCACCTTGCTAGGAAGCCTGTGCCAGCATTTGACCACCAACACAGTAAAGACATTTGCCCTAATATCCCGTCTGAAAGCAGCTCCCTGGAGGATGGGGAGGTGGCAGAGGTCTCCGTGGCCACGCTGGTGAGCGGGAGAGCTGGAAGCATGCTGCTCTGCTGGAAGAAGTGGAAAACCCCCAGGAGCGGACGGAGACAGGGCTCGGGTTCGCAATTTCCACACGCTTTGCTCAGACCTTGGTGCAGCCGTGCGTGTCGCGCGGGCAGCGCACCCAGTTCGGTGTGAATTTACTCGCAGCTGGAAACTTCCCTGGGGCTGTGAACACACCGCCTGTGTCCTACCGGCGCTTCTGCCACTGCCCAGCCATTAGAAGCCGGCTCAGCTGCCGGCACGGCCGGGCGGCATCTGGCCCCAGGGGCCCAGCATCTGGGGACACGCTCACTGCGGCTTCTCCCAACCCCGTGCACCAGGAGGTTTTCGTTTCAGAGCTCATTCCCATTTGTTATCCAGGTGTGCCAAAGCCCTCAGCATTTGGGGACTGCGGGAGCTGTGGGCATCTGTCACGTTGGAAATGTGCTATGAGCCTCCACTCGGCCACCTTCTCACCTTACTTTTGATTTTGTCTGGAAATAAAGTTCAGGAGAAGGCAGGGAAGTTCCTGCACTGTAGGGCGGGGGTGATGGGGCCCTGGCTGGGCCTTTGGCTGGAGCCCTTTGCGCAAGGCACCACCACCAGGTCTCCAAGTCTCCATCCAAGGGAGAAGCAAAAGGAGATAACCAAATGATTCATCCAGTGTGCCACCTCAGGCGTCACCTGAGGCAGAGGTTTGGGGACTGTAAAAGAGAGGGGGCTTGCTGCTCTGCATAAGGTGGGCAGCAGACTGCAGCCCCATCCCGGAGCTCCGAGCACCATCCTCGCAGTCAGGACGCATCACCTTCTGCAAGGCCACCAAGGAGGACGGGAGATGCTGGGCGGTGCTGGGGGCAGCTTGGCCGGGACACGAGGTCTGAACCCATGAATGTTTCCCCATACATAGCGAGGACAAGGGAAGCAGGAAAATGGATTTCCAGGTTTGATGTTGCCTGGCATTGGCAATAGGACAGGTGCCTAACAGCTAGTGCTTGGCAAGGGATGAACAGCCTGTCTGGAGGGATGGTTCTCCCGTCTGGGGGCACAAGGGGTGCCGGCGCTGCTCCCCGAGCGCAAGCTGGAGGCATTTTGGCACTGCTTCCTCTGCAGCCTCGGGTGCCCCTCGGGCTCCAGCCTTGCTGCCCACGGCTCCCCGTAAGTGAAGCTGGTGCCTCTGAGGCAGAACTTAAGGGCTTTGAAATGAAATTGATAGGAGCCGTGTTTTATCGGCTTGTTTCCTGAATAATTTACAGCAATGTTCCGATAATGGAGGGGCTGAAAAGTGCAGAAGTGAGAACAAAGCGGGAGCCATCGATTTCTGCCTGGGAGCATTTATCCGAGCAGACCCTGGGGGCTTGGAGGGGAGCAGGTGATGGAGGAGCACCCGCAATGGAGGAGCACCTGGTGATGGGGGAGCACCCAGGGGATGGGGAGCACCCAGGGGATGGGGAGCACCCAGGGGATGGGGGAGCACCCGGCCTTGCCGCCCACATTGTGAGCTGCCTGATGGGGGCAGCAACACGAGAGCAGCGAGCACAGCGCTGATGTTTTGGTAGCACATTGATGAACTTTGCTAACCCTGTTTCCTTTTCTGGGCGTTGTGCTTATCTTGGTAGCGTCAGCCTTGTGCTTACGAGAAGGAAGCAAATAACTCAAGTGGTGCATTGTGCAGAGCAGGCAGTACGTGTGTGAAGGAAGACTGAGCCTCTGCTGGAGTCAAGAGGGGTTTCCAGATAACCAGCACGTACGGATGGGGACACGGGGGACACAGAAGACATCTGCAAGTGATAAGCAAGTGGTCACGTACATACTGGCTGAGGCGTGAAGTTTTACATCCCCCTGCCACAATTCGGTTACAGACATGTACATGCACAGCCATTACTACACACTGTCCTTGTGAATCAAGCACTTAAACTGCTGCCTGCCCTGTCTGCCCTTTGCAAGGCTCTGTAACCCCTTGCCCCAGCTGGGGAATGGGGCTTTCTTCTGCTCCGGTCCCACAGATTCGGGTGGCAGGATCTGCCATCACCTTGCAGCACTGGCAGCGGGGGGAGCATGTGAGGCGGGTGCTGCTTATTCTGCCTATCTGTTTCCCTCGTGCATTTTTAATCCCATTGTCTCGGGCTGGCCCCATCCGCAGGCACCGTTGGAGCAATGTTACACGAAGCTCATGTGGTGGCTGTAACACGAGCAGTATAGATTGAACAGGCAGCTAAAAATAACAAACGATCGCTAACGGTAGCACAAACCGTGGCTGTATTATTTAATTTTTGAAGAAAACCTGTGTATCAACAGCACAACAAAGCAGCTTCCCGCAAGGCAGGAGTAACGCAGCCAGGCTCCCTGCCTGCGCTAGGTGTAGGGCTGGCAGTGCAGCATTTCTGCACGCCGGAGGCACGCGGTGTCTCTTCTGCTCCGGGAGGCTCAGTGCCTCCAGGGCCTCTTCCAGAGCCCAGTGCTGGGCTGGCCTCTTGCTGGATCCCGGGCTGCCTGCTCCCGCAGCTGCCTGCTCCCTGTCCCGTGAGCCCTGGACCCATGCCCACATGCAGCTGATCTGCTTTTTCCTCTCACTTTCATTTGCACAGGAAACTGCAGCATTAGAAAGATTTTTAAATTGCATCGAGCTTTTTAAGTACTGCGCTGAATAGGATATTTTCCTAAATCAAGATTTGCAAAGGTGTTTGGGCATTAATGGTCCAGGGAGATTTTCAGGAGTTTTGGAGCACCCAAACAGCTTTGAAATCCAACCCAAAGTGCCTCACTGTGGCTAGTGCAGATTTGGTATTGAAAAGCAGATGGTTCACCCCAGATTGTAACCATTTCAGGCATGTATTTTTACATCACTGGTGTTAATGGTGTAGGGTTTCCTGCAGGTTGCTCATTGCAGGATCCAATCTGGAAGCCAGAGGTGTGAGCTCAGGGAGCACATGTGCCTGCAAGACCCAGCAGATCCTGTGGATCGCCGAGCTCACCTCTACCCCTACAGGGATCCCATGCAGGAGAGCCAGTGCTCACCCAGGAGATCGGTGAGCAGTTGAGTTCATGCATGTAGGCAGCTGCCAGCTGCAGGACAGGTGTCTCTGCTATCTGGGCACTAGAAAGGGTGAGAGGATTTGTGCCTGATACGAGTGCGTGAAGTCGTTCTACGTTACAGTGATCTGATCTCCCAGATCAGGAAAAAAAAAAAAAAGCCACAAACACCAATAGCGAGGTGGATTTTTCTCTAAGTGGAAGTATTGCAATAATTACAGTGGCTGGCATTCACATCCTTCTCTGAAAAAGCACAATGCAGCCCATGCTCCCGGCACAGTCAGAGGTGCCCACCCAGCTCCATGGGCCAGAAACAAAACCCAGCGCCGCAGCTCCTCGACCGACACATCCCCTCGACAGGGGCTGCGGCGCAGAGCCCTGCAGAATCAGGAGAGGTGCTGTGAAACAGAAAGCAAACAGTTTCATATGTGCTTACTGGCTGTCCACCGAACCTGCTGCTCTGTGTTACGCCGAGAGCTCTGGAGAGCCCTTCTCGGCTGCTGGAGCCCCGTGCTGCTGGTGCTCCCAGGGGGTCCTGGCATCCCCCTCGGCAGGGCAGGGTTGGTTTGTCGTGAGCTGCGAGAGCTGCCTCGGGGTGGTTGGTTTGAACTGCTCCTACAGGCTGATGCAGCTGGAAAAAATTGCATCCCCCGAGGAGAAATAATTGAGGAGACAACTCCCAGCGCGGTGATGAAATGTGCTGCCCTTGCACGCAGGAGCAGCCGCCGCGCGAGCACAGCTCCAGCCCTTCCCAAGTGGAAGCGGGCGAGCCCCCGGCAGCACAGCTCGGCCTCACGCCCATGGGATGGCGAAGGGGACACCTGCAAATGCACCGTGAGGAGGAATCACGTGGAAAATTGTGCCGTGGATGTGCTGCGAGTCCAAGCTGTGGGTGCTTGAGAGCTCTGCTCTGGCTTGGTTCTCTTCTCTCCAGGAAGACTTGGGAAATGTAGAAAGATCAAGAGGGAACAACTGATATTATTAGTCATCAAGGAGGGAGGAGGCTGCAACGGAAGAGGGTTTAAAAGGCTTCAGAGTATTTTTAGACCTGGTAAAATGAACAATGTAGGGGGGGAAGAGACGAGAGAACTTTTGGAGACACGGATGGTTCACGCCGCAGAAAGGACCTGCCTTTCTGCTTGATCTCACCTCGGAGCATGAGCTCAGATGGAGATTTGCTCAAATAGAAGTAAGAAATGTAAAACCAATAAAATAAAATGACTTGTAGCTCATTACTTGACTAACCTTGTCAAACTGTCTGTAGTGACAAAAAGCTGCATTTGCCAAGACGTTTTATGCCTAACTCCCTTCATTTCAGTGGGAGTCAGTTGCCGAAATAGATTTTAAAGCTGCTCCTGAAGCCTCCCATCAAGCTCAGGGCAGAAGCTGGGCGCCTCTCCGCCCTCCTTGCCCACGGTGCTCCCGGCCCTGGTGGAGACGCGGGAGGCTGGAGGCTGCGGGTGGTTCCCAGGCATTGCCGAGGGTCTCTGAGCTCAGCGCAGAGGAGGCTGAACGCGGCTGGGGAGGAGGGAGCTCTGTGCCCAGAGGGGGCACCAGGAGGGGCGGATGGAGCAGGGGCTGCCTCCCCCACACCGCACAGCCTTTCCTCCCCTGCTGCTGTGTGGGAAGGCCGCACCATACCGGCAGCTCCCAGAGCTCGGGGAGGCCGGAGGAGGCAGGGCTGCGGCTGTGCGGAACCCGGTGCTGCAGGCATTATTGCTTGCGATGCCCTGCTGGCTTTCATCCCTCAGCGTATGACCTCCAGGCATCCGTCCCCAGCACCCTGCCAGAGCCATGTTCGTTTGCTGATGACCAGAGTGCATCAGCCCCAAAAAGGCTGCTGGGGAGGCTGTCTAGGCCTGGTCCTCCAGAAAACCGGGGTGCCCCATATACAACCCCCCCAGTGCAGCGGCCAGGGGTGGGCACTGGGATCAAGCCTGGCGGATCAAAGCGCAGAGGCTGCTAAAAGTGTGAGCACAGCTCTCCGGGGCTGGAGCAGACGTCGATTGAGCTGTGCCCGGTGCTAATGGAGGAGAGGGAGAGGCTGCGAGGTTGCGTGCTCCCCCGGCTGATAAACCTCACACCCCCTGCCACTGCCCAGGGCTCTGCGTGTGTGTGTGCAAACTGGCGGAGATTTGGAGCGAGCTCACTTAGCGTTGCACAGTCTTAGGTGGATTTGTGCTGTGCCTCAGGCAAGCGAGATAACTATGAAACTGCTCCGTATGTATAGCACTTCAAGGAAACCGTGCTGAAAGAGAGCTGCTGCTCCTGCGGCTGCAAAAAGCAGGAGATTCGGCACTTTGGCATCCGTAGGGAGACCCTGGAAATAACCATCCCAGCCGCAGTGAGCACCATGTGGGGCAAGAGCAGCTCTTGCTCCAAAAGCGTAACCCCTGTGGCAGGGGGATTTGTCCTCACAGATCACTCCAGGGCTTGCCACGTGCTGCCATCCTCCTCCCTGTTTCATGCTTTGGGAGCGCGGCTTCCTTGATGCCTGAGGAATTTTATTTTCCCTTTGTTCTGGGGACCTTTCTGAAGTTGCCTCTAAATTATTTTTCAGAGGTTTTTTTCTATAGCTGCCTTGGCTCGGATGTTTGCCCTTTAAGCCAAAGAGCTTTGTCAGAGCCCTCCTTGCTGGGAAGCTCCAGACCCGGAGTGCTCCCTGTCCCCAGTGGCTTCGCAGTCCCCACTCTGCGCTGGCCTGCCGGAGGGGACGCAAGCCAGACGCTGGCCTGTCACGGCTCTAGCAGCTCCTTAGGCCTCTGTACAAGAACATCTCTAACGGCAATAACCGTGCAGCGTCCAAGGCAGATGCTCACCCAGGGCCTGATCCCACATTGTGCTGCTGGGTCCCTGCCTCCTTCTCTCTGTGCTGGCTCTAGATGAAACCATTAATTCTGCAAACCAAGGTTAATGACGACAAGCTGACTTGGTTTGCTACAAAACGCTGCCCTGCAGGAGGGCATGGTGGGATGAAGGGAGCCCAAAGCCAGCTGCAGGAAGTGAAACAGCGAGTGCACAGTGTGGGGAGCGGACAGGCATTGGTGGCATTGCAGGGTGTCGCCAATATGTCTGGCTAAAGAGGGGATCCTATACATTATTTTAAAAACTATGTATTTCCCATGCAGGTAGCATAGTAGGAAAACTCACATCTGTCCTATGCATGTTGTGGTGGGGGTTTTGCTCCCGAGGATGTGAGCGGTTCTCTTTGTTTTCCACTGCGCCTTGGGGTGTGCTCTTGCATATATGCCTTAAGGTCTCTGCGTGCAAATGAGGCATTAAAACCCGTCAGGCAAGTGCTAGTTGCAGGGGTGGGACCTCCTGGTGCTCTGCATCCGTAGGAGGATGCACGATGGACCTAGGACAGCAAGCCATGCAGTGCTGGTGCTGTCCGGTTCAGAGCGATGCTAGATCCAGCTGATGCTGAATTAATTAATTCCCGGATCCCACTGACGCACGGGGAAAATCAGGCTGGGGGTGCCACGCATGGCAGGGCTGCGCGCTGAGGACCAACACTCGCATCTTCTGTGCTGGAGGCATTTCCAGGAGAGGGGCTGCAGTGGATGGAGCAGGTTTCCTGCATCCCAGCCGGTGGGTGCTGGTTCCTGTTTTGCAGAGCAGGCTGCGGGGCGAGCATGGGCTGAGGTTGTCCCCAACAGCTGGGATCACCTTGCAGGCTGGTGGATATCTTTAGGTCTTCCTCCGCATGGGCCTGGACTGGTTCCCAGCAGATTGCTGATGACACATACCTCCAGAGGAGGGCTTGCTCTAAAATAGGAATGTGCGTGAAGTGCAGCAAAGCAGCCAGATGTGTCACAGCGTTAGGGGCTAAAGCAAACGGTGAAAGATGCCAGTCGGTCTGCAGCTGTAATGTCTGTACACAAGTTACCAAGATTTCCTTGGGGCGGATAATGGGCTTTATCCCATATCCCATAACTGGCTGGACATTGCTGACCAAGGGGCTTTGCAGCAAGGAGGGAGCAAACCCAGCTCCATTTTCTGAGCCACAGCACTCGATTCTGGTTTTGCCTCCTTTGCTGGTGGCACGTGGGTGCCTTGTGCAGGGGCTGCAGTTGGTGTGGTGCCAGCTGCCACCGGCACCGCAGGGACCCAACGCACCCTTCCTGCCACACGCCTGCTGTGCAGATGTGCTCAGAGCCTCGTCGTGCCTGGCGTGATGGGGAAAGGTGCCCGTGATGGGGACGGGTGCCCATGCCCAGAGCGCTCCTCATGTACACCCACTGGCTGGGATGAGGAGCAGGGACCGGAGGACCTGCTCCTATAGGAACCGGGCCGTGCAGTTCCTTTAAAGTGGGAAATTGCTCTTTGGGCCTTTTCTTCACGTCGCCAGGTTTCTACAAGGTGAGGGCAGTGGGCGAAAGCTGCGTATGGATAAGGTGTAAAAATTTGGCCGCAGGTTGAAATCAGTTGGGCCAGCAAAAACAGGAGGTGCATACCTGCGGTGAAGCAGTGCGTCCGTGCGTCTGTCCCATGTAGGAATCACAGCAGAGGCTTTGACAGCCACCAGAGGGAAAACGCGACCTGGGGCTTGGCTCCAAAAGCTGTCCCCCATGGCCAGGGCTCACTTGGCGGCTTGGGTCAGCGTGGTCTGGGTGCTCGCAGGGCCCAGGGGTGGTGGCACTCCATCCCCACGGGTCCCTGCAGGGTGCAGGGGATGTGGGATCCTGTGATCTTATTAAGAGCATCCAAGTCACCATCCCTTAGCAAGGGGCTGAGCTGCGACTAGACTACGGTAATCCGGGGGGATTCTTGGGTTAGTCCAAGGCTAGCACCACAAGAGAATTTTTTTGCTTAAGGCCATGAAGCTTCTCCTCTGCCTTCTGCAGAGGGTAAGCTGTGTTTCACTGCTGTGATGCTTTTCCTCCTACCTGTTTGGGGGTTGCTTTTAGGGAATTCAAAGAATAATAGTAGAATTGTTTGGGTTTCTTTTGTGCCTCCCATCTGAAGATGTTAAAGAGCTTCTTGAATGCCAGCAGTGGCTGGGAACAGCAAAGATATTGACCTGCTGCTGCGTTCCCTCCTGCCTGGGCGTTTGCCTGTCCCGCAGCGAGGGGGGATTCCCTGTTCCTACTGCTGGGACAGGCGGTGCCCGTCAGCACACCGTGCCTGCCCAAGGATGGGGGGCTCACTCACTGCGCGAGCCTGATCGCTTTTTTATTTCACGCGAGGTCGCAGCCTGTGGGCTCTTGTCCCAGAGGGAGCGCAGGCAGGTGACCTGCAAAAGCATCAGGTGTAGGTTCTCCTGCAGCACCCAGAGGGCACGGCGATGGGGCAGGCAGTGGGGTGGGGGCTTAGGC
>VXAA01001653.1:93927-122949 GCA_013399115.1 Anseranas semipalmata
CCAAATTTTGGTGTCTTCTGCTGTGAAAGCAGGAAGAAACAGCTCGGTGTTACTGGACGTGTTGCAATGGAAACCGTGCTCCAGCTGTCGGGAGGTTCATCCCCGGCGGGAGGTCTCGTTGGGGTTAAGCTGAGCCCCGCTGCAAGGCAGCTCCCTCCGTCGGGGCGCGCTCCCACCCGCCTGTTGCCTTGCGCCCCCCATTTGGGCTTGTAGGATCCAGGCCGTGCCCTGGGCGCTCAGGCTGCCACGCACCACGAGCCGGGATGCACAAGGCCAGACCCTGCTCGGGCACAAGGGATGGAGATGAGTTTGGGGTGGGAAGTGAGGCGTGAGGAGCCGTCCTGGCGTGGAGGCATGCCCGTCACCTGCACCGGTCACCTTGGAAGGGGGATTTTGCTTTTCACTGTCCCCAGGGTGGGAGCAGCAAGGACAGGAGTGCGGCTGCTCCAGCAGAGCCGGGCTGGGGACGGGGTGAGGTGGCGGGGGCACAGCGGGGTCCTGGCCGTTCTCAGCTCCTTCATGGGATCCAAGGCTGTTTTTGGCTCCTTCATGGGATCCAGGCATTCCCGAGGAACACCTGGATGTTTCTGGACACCGGAGCTGGCTCTGGGAGTCACCAGCACCGGCTTGCAGCCATCTGGCTGGGTGGTAGCTGGTCCTTTAACAAACCAACGTAGGGAAGAGGAATGCTCCCTTAATTTTCTCACGTCTGCCCACAGTGGCAAGGGACTCCTCTTTCTGTTCAGAGGAGCTGCTGCTTTGCGGGAGGAGCTGCAAGGAAGGGTTTCCACGAGAGTGCCTGTTGCTGCCTCCACAGCCCGGGGTTCACCCAGCTGGGGAGCATCCTGCCGGTGCGACCGTACCGCGGGCGTTCCTGCTGTGCAGGGCGACCCGCAGCGCTGCGTCTCGTCCTTAAATAGCCCACGGCACAGCGCGCCGTGCCGTCACCTCACCCCGGAGCGCTTCAGGGTGTTTCTTACGTGGCAGGTAGCAGAGGTGGCTTGTGTACCGGGATGTGCTTCACAGGCTGTCTTGCTGTTGAAGGGACACGTTTCCTCCCGATGACACCTCCACAAGGTTTAACATTTCCCAAGCGAGTTTGGTCCTCGGATGGTCACCGAAACGCTCATCTGGAGATGAGCATGTGGCATTGGAGTTCTGCTCCCTGCATCCGCAGGCATCCTGTCTCACTCCCCCCATTACAAAAAATGACTGAATATTGGCATTCGTTGACAAGCAGAAGACTCCAGTTGGGGCCATTGGGAAAGTATGGGGAGTATTTGAAGGCTGCGGAGGACCTTCCTGGAACACTGACCCTGGGAAACACAGTGATCCTCCCTCCGCTGATATAAATCACTGCTGGTGGAAGAGATTATCTTTGCATAAAATCCCCACTTAAAATTAAAAGCCTGGCTAATGGGACAGTGCGTGGAAAGGGCTTCTGGCCGTGCCGGAACAGGCTGGGCAATGTGGGGCATGAGTGCAATTGGCTGCTGGTGATGTCATGCCCTTATCAATAATTAAGCGAGGAGAGTAGTGAGTGCTTGTCGGGGGGGGAGTGGCTGCGGAGGAGCTGGGGAAGCTCTGCCAGCAGCATCTCTGCTGCCCAGCAGGAGCAGGGCTTGGGTGCTCGTGGTGCCCATGTCAACGTGTGTAATGGCTCGCTGCCACGTGGTTTTCTCCCTTGCCTCTGGATCCAGCCGGTCGTACCGGTGTCCGGTTGCACTGGGGCCTCTGGTTGCTGCAGCCCTGATGTGCCCCACGGGGAGGATGGATGCTCTGGCGGGGAGCGCTCCTACCCAGCTGGTGATCTGGCTCTGTGCTCAGCTGCCGCACCTGGTGGAGGGAGGTGGGTTCTGGCCAACCTCACGGCCTGTCACCCGGTGCTGACGGCTCTTCTCCTCCCAGAGGGGCTGCAGGGAGGAGCGAGGCTGGGCAGGACCCGTGCAGGCTCTGCGGAGCTCCTGAGGTGGCTGGAGCACTCCCCAGGTTCTGCTGCAGTCTCACCTGACTTTTCTTTTGACTGTTATTTCAGCTGGAGGTTTCAAATAGATCCCAGGCTTTACTGAGTAAACTTCCCGGACAGTCATTAGTGAGGTTTGACCTATTCTGTAGCCTTAGTTTTTGCCAGCCATTCTCCCCCCAAATCAATTTTCCTCCTGTCCTTTTTTTTGCAAAGCTTTTCTGTGTATTGAAAGAGTCCATATTCCTTAAACTGGATAAAAAAAAAAAAAATCCAGAGCTTGGAGTCTGTCCAAGTAATTAATCTGCATAAACTGTTTATGGCATTTGAGAAATCAAGTGTCCCAACTATTTGGGTTTCGATACCAGGATGGTATGAAGTGCTGTGTGAAGTGGTGTTCAACGCAGCAAGCTCTTGTTTCCAGGATCAGTATCACCAAAGCCTTCAAACCCCATGCTGACAGCCCGGCTCTCCCTTCCTGGCATTGGTCAGATCTCCACCATCCACAAGTCAGACTTCTCACTGGGGTACCTGACACCCATCACAAGTCCATTGGGTGCTTTTCTGCATTCCTTCTCTTGGATTGTCTCAAAGGCAGTGGGAGCAATCAAATCTCCCTGTCTGTTCCCACCCTGGCTCTTGTGATGCTGTTGAGCCCATTATTTGAGTTGGAAGATCCACAAAGCCACCTTCCAGGAGCAATGGTGGGCTAATTTCTTGCACACACGGTTCACAGAGGCACCACCCTGCAGATGCCTTCTGCCAGTTCGATGCCACTCCATTGCCCTCGGGAGTAGCTGGGAGCTAGGGGGATGGTCTCCTCTGCTCTCTGGTTCAGATGCACTCAAAGTGTGCATCCCTTGAATTATTTTATGTTTTCTACTGTGATAACAGTACTGTGGCTCATGAGGCAAAGGCCACAGATCTTGCTGGGAAGTCCAACAGCCACTCAGCCCTCTTGTGTCTTCTTGTGGTGCCCAGGAAGAGATGGAGACCTCTGAACATCGCACCACCCCTCCCTGCCCTGGGCCAGAAGGTTTGTCTCCTCAAAGCATCGCGCGTGCTGGATGAGCTGTTCAATAACATTCGCATCATGCTTTGACTTGTGCAAGTGAACATTGATGGTGGGAAGGCCAAGCATGACTTAGATTTGAAGTCATCGTCTTCCCAACCTCAATCCCTGTAGAAGAGTGCCCTGCGCTGCCCCGAGCCATCAGCTCGTGCCGGACCATGCGTGGCCATGCAGAGAGCAGGTTGCTCTGGAAGCTGAGGTTTTCTTTTCCCAAGTGGACATTAAGTAAATCTCCAGCCCTGACAGCAGTGAGCAAACCTTGGTGGATGTGGTGAGGTTTCAGGGTGTCTAAAGCCAGAGGCAAGCATTGCTTTGGGAAAAACGTGGTTGTTCCTTGTGGCCCAAGTGAGAGCAAATGCTGAGACTTGTGCCTTTTGGGGGTTATTCTGTAGCTGACTGGAGCAGGTCAGGGTGTGTGATCCCTGGAGTGGCTCCAGCTCCTAGGCAGGAGGGAGAGTAGCACTTTGTTTCTAAGTTCATGGGTCCAGCAGTGGAAGCCCCTGATGCAGCCAAATTGCCCAGATTCAAGGTGGGAAAGTATTTTTTATGTCTCCTCTCACTCCCTGTTCAGAGAGATCATTTAGGACTAAGCTGGGAGACTGTGAGTTACCCAGTTTGTGCTGGGCATCCTCTTATTTTATACATAGAAATGTATACATCCGTGTGTGTGTGTGTGAGGCACGCCACCCGGCCCACCGTGCAGCGCTGCCTGCACAGCCTCCCTTTCTTCATTTCTCTTCTGCTGTGGTTGTGTACAAACCCGTGGCTGTTCCCTGCTCGGGTACTACTGTATAAGGCCATGAGGCTGAGCAGCATGGTGGCCGCCTCCTCGGGCATGCCTGCATCTCGCCGCCGTTCTTAGGAGCTCCCGGTCCCGAGCAGGTCATGAATCACTGCGGGCATTATCCAGCCCCCTTTGCTTAGGGACGTCACGGCCGAAAGCCTTTCCTGAGCCCTGAGAGCCTGTGTTTTGCTTTTGGCTGCTGCTGTTGAGTGATGTTTAAAAAGAGACTCGTGCCCTTTGAGCAGCTGTGATTTACACCTCTGGAAGGCTCCCGCATCTCCTGGGGGGATTCCTGTGTCCCACTCCCCTCCACCCTCCTGCCCAGTGGCCACAGCAGAGCTTTACCGGGCTGGGATTTGCATTTTAATTAATTTCAGATTTTTCCAGGCAGCTCTGCCTTGGTCAGATCTTCTCATTCACTTCCCCTGGAGCCCCTGTGTCTGCAGAGCTTGCTTGAAAGCAGTTTTCCAGAGGTATGCTCAATCCCAGATATCCATTTATAGAAAGGAATTAAGGAGAAATGAGGAGCATTACTAAGAGGATTTGCACTACAACTTACTCAGTTTCTCCAAATAATTTGCAATAGCTCTGGATTCTTTAATCAACACTCATTTCCTTTTGGAAATGAGAGGCGATGCAGGAAGGCACCATGCAGCTACTATGCAGAGCTGAACTGTTCTGTGCATAATGGGAGATTTGCAATTCAAAGGATGCTAAGCTTGTAATTTGGGGAAATCTGGAAGGGGGATGAGGGTGTGCATATCTGCATGTGTGTGTGAAAGAGAGGGACGAGTCTCACTGCACTCAGAGAGCCCCCTGTAACCCACATGTGTTTTTCTGCCCCTTTGTCCATCCGGCTGGAGCCTACAGTCGCACACCCAGAGCCGTATTTTCATTGACCTGCTCCAGGGGCTGCTTGGCTGAGCTTTGACCCATGCTCCAGCCCTGTGGCCCTGCTGTGGGGACACTGGCATGGTGGTGCAACCCCAGCAGCTCTTGCTGTGTGCGTGAGGCCTGCTGGGGTTCCGCCAGCCTCTCCTCTCGCTTCCCCTCCAGCCCGAATTTGCGGCATCGCACCAAAGGGTTGCACAAAAGAGGAAACGAGAGGGTGCGGGGAGGGTGCGTTTGCAGAAGCATCATCTCCACTGTGTGCCTGTCTCCCCAGGCAGCCTGCCCATGTGTGCCCCAGTCCCAGCACTGGCATCCCTCTATCGGCTCAGAGAAACCAGAGCTGGGCTGCGGCACCACTGAGGATGCGCTCGTGGCCTGGAGGTCAGAAACAGCCACTGAGGTGGAGAAGCTCGCAATTAAAACACTATAGCAGCTGAGAGCAGTGCCTCGCTGATGCCTGTCCCTGCTTGCCGGATAAAAGGCACCCGAGCTCCTTTCGAGGCAGCCCAGCATCTCTGGCAGGGCAGCTCAGCCTTCTTGACCTGGTTTTGCAGCCGGAATGCTCTCGCTGCCGCTCTGCGTCTCTGGTTGCTTTTGCGGGTGCTGCTCGGGCCCAGCACCCGCGGCAGCCTTGTCTGGGCCACTGGTGGTGGGCAGCAGTGGGACATCGTTGGGCCCTACAGCCCAAAACCTCCCTATCATCCGCACTGAGCTGGTGCTCGCCTTGAAGGGACAGTGGGGCTTTGGGATGGGGCTCCCGGAGGCCACCGTGCAGAGCAGGCCGGGCATCATGGCCACTGCCCCCACCATCCCGCTCCACTCAGGGGGTTCCTGGCGCCAGGAGCCGGCCGGGCCTGCGCCGAAACCTTGACCTTGACTCACCAGGAAAAGCTGACAGGAAGCGGCAGTTTAAACTTGGAGCTCCACTTCCAGCTTTCCCGGGAGAAAGGGGGCCACGTGGGACCCCCCCCGGCTCCGCTTCCCTCCAGAGCCAGCCACAGCCCCGGTGCGGGGGGTGCGGGGCTGGGACTGCCGGCCTGCGGCCTCCTGCAGAAGGAACCGTCCAGGTTCTGTCCGCTGGCCCCATGGGGTCTCTTTCAGCTCCTGTTAAGCCAGGCCAAGTGGCAGGCTCTGCTGCTCGTCCGCACCACGGCTGGTTTGGCCTGGTGTGGGATGGTCATGGCAGGCGGGGAGCATGGCAAGCAGCGCAGCGCAGCCGGAGACTGGCACGTGTCCTCAGCAGAGCCCGTGCCATATGGGTGGTCATGAAAAAAACAAAGGGCTAAACGCTCTAAAGCCCCCCATGCAGCTGTCCACTGCCATGGCGAGCAGCAGTGTCCCCACAGCACAACCAGGACACCCTGTTTCGGCTAAGGGGGGTGCTCGGCCCTGGGGTTTTCCTCGTGGGGCTGCAGTTGTGGGTTCAAGCAGAAGCCATCTCAACCCTTAAGCATGTTGTCCCCACTCCAGCTGGCAGGTGCCTGGGGGCAGAGGGATGTTTCTGGGGGAAGGTGGGTCACGCATTACCCTGTTTGCTGGGGGTTTGGGCCATGCCAGCTGCGCGTGGGGTGTGCATGGCCATGTCTGTGGCTCCCCATGGTCCTGCCTCCCCTCTGAGCACATCTGGGAGATGTGGAGTGCTGTGGGGATGCAGGAAGGACTGTCAATGAATAAGGCACTGGAATCAGTCCCACTGCTTTAATTGGCTTGCGTCAGTAATTAGCTGCTTCTGACAGTGCTGAGCCAGCCTAGTTCTTTCATCAGTAGCATGGATCCTCACAGAGCACCGCGAACACAAGTGCTCTGATGTCCAGCGGGTGCTCGATGTTGCTGTGAGCAGAGCATGAGCTTGGGGAGAGGGCAGGTCTGTGCTGGAGTCACAGTGCATACACCAAGCAGCTTCCTCGACCCACTTGGGTTTGACCACTGGCTGTGGCTGGGATTGGAACAGGCTTGGTCCCACATGGTTTGGGTGCCTGCAGGAGCTAAAGCATCTCCCAGCCCCAGTGCAGTCCCAGCCCTGCTGTGCACTTGAGAAAGCAGAAAGGGGATAAGGCTAAAAAAATGCTCGAAATCCTGCAAAGAAAACATCTCCAGCAACTGCAACTGCCTCTCTGTAGGCTACAGAGAGCGCACTGGCTTCTCACTCTGCGTTCACCCACACTTCTCAATGTAGGCTTTGCAAAGTCCACAACATTTGCATTGCAAACCATGCCTTTCCTGGCAGAGAGCACAAGAGCAGCTTGAGGGTACGGTGGGCTCACTGCATTGGGGAGGGTTGTGCTGGCTCCTAGCGAGGCGGGAGCCCCTGGCTGCAGGGACGAGCGTGTGGCAGGGCTGGGAGGTGGAACAGATGAGGGTGTAGCTGGGCCACGGCACAGAGTCCAATGGGTCCAGGCTGGAGGGGGGAGGCTGCAGCAGGAAATGGGGAGAGCTGGCAGGGACACATCTCCTGCCCTTCTCCTCCATCGTGCACATGGCAAAACTGTCCCGCAGCTGGGGGTGCTCACAGAGCTGCTCGAGGTCCTCTGCCCAGTGCCCACCTGTCGCTCCTCTTTGGTACTGATTAAACTGGGACCTGTTGTTTGCTGCCAAACGGCGCAGCCAGCCCTGGTTCTGTCATGCTCTACGGTGCTCATGGTGGTCTTGCCGTCCCAGCACTGGATTTCCCCTCAACCCTGAAACACCCTCTTTACTCAGCCCCCCACAGAAAGCAGAGCTGGAGCTGCTGGCTGCTGCCTGCGATCCAAGGTCAGGGGACAGATGTGCCTTCCCCTGCCTGTCCCACCACCTCTGGGGCAGGAGAGGGTCCTTTTGTGGTTGCTGCTTTAATTGCATCATTATTGTGCTGAGTAAATGAATCCTGGCAGCAGCTGAACCTGGCAGATGCCAGGCACATCCCAGAAAGGCATCCGGGAATGGGCAGCGTCCAGCTGGCACGGGCCAGCGGCTGCTTCGCGGGCTGGGGACCTGGATGGGACCCAGGCCCCGACAGGTGCCGGCAGAGCGAGGGGACTGGGGGAGCCCGAGCCCTTCCCATCTCACCCCCCCCCCACTTCTGTTTTTCAGACTGTCAGCATCAATAAGGCTATTAATACACAGGAAGTGGCTGTCAAGGAGAAACACGCCAGAAATATCCTTCCGAGAGTTGGCCGCGGGACAAGCAAGCGTGGGAGCTGGCTGGGGCCGCCCGGAAAAGGGCCTGTGGCAAGGCAAAGTGTGGTGGGGGTGCCGGGCTGGCTGCCGGGGTGTTCGGGGGGGCTGGATGAGACCCCAAGGGGCTCTCCCTGCTTGCTGGGGCTTCCCAGCACGGCACCAGCAATCTGTCTGTTTAGTCTGTGCCATCCCGTGGGAGCGGTGATGGGAGGGCTGGAGGGACAGATGATTGCCAGCAGGCTACCAAGCCTGGGTCAAAGGTGCTTCAACCCCAAAGGTGCACTGTCACTAAAAGCTGGCCCCTGGCACTGCAGCAGGGTCAGCAGAGGGACCTACCCGCCCGGTCCTGAGCATGCCATGGTGTTCCAGGGGCAGTGGTGTGGAGCTGCTGTTGCTGGGGACAGCGTGTGCCTGGGCTTGGCAGCCTGTTAGCGGTGGCTCAGCTCTGCGGGTGCTGGTTGGGAAAGGACAGCGCGTCCCTCGTGCAGCAGCTAGGCTGGCCCTGCATTTGGCACCACCACTCCACTGCCTGGCTCCATGGGGTTCATCCTCCTGTCCCCTCGAATTCCCAGGGTTGGGCACAGACGCTCTGCAGGACCCCATATTTTATGCCAGTGGGGGTGCGGGGTTGGGGGTGGTTTGGAAGCAGCCAGGCAAGCTGTGGGGCGACCTCCATCCCCATTTCCTTGACCAGCCTCCACCATGCATCCTGGGCACGCACCACGAGAAGGGGGCGCAGACCTTCTGGTCGGTGGTGAACCGGCTGCCGCTCTCGGGCAACGCCGTGCTCTGCTGGAAGTTCTGCCACGTCTTCCACAAACTCCTCCGTGATGGCCATTCGAATGTGAGTGCTGCCCTGCTCCCCCAGCTGCATGAGGACACCTCATATTCATCAGCACCCTTCAAACTCATGACCCTTTCCTTGAATTTCGGGTGCCAGGACTGGCAGCAATGTCTGTCCCCAGAACGCTGGAGTCCCCCTGTTGCCCTGGGGCTGACTTCTCCCCAGCTGTGTCCTGCAGAGCTCCGGTGCCACTGCCCCAGGTACCTCCTGGTGCAGCAAGCTTGGCTCAGCAGCCGTCCCAGGGCCAAAGCTCTTCCCCAGGAGTCTGCACAGGGCAGAGGGGATGTCAGCTGGGCGATGCCCTCCAGCAGCCGTGAGAGGTGACAAGCAGCAGGGAGTCCTTGGCAGGCACTGGCCAGGGCATCCCTCCCCATGAGCTTTGCAGGAGCCTTCCTGGTGCTGGTCTGCCCACAATACCCCGCGCTAAGTCATGCAGAATAACCCAGCCTCGTGCCCACCGTGGCTGCAGTGCCAGTGCTGGAGGAACCTCTGTGCCCAGGGCATTGGCATGCATGCAGAAGCTGCCAGACAGGATCCTGCCCTGTGCATGGACAGGGAGAAAGAGGCACCCTGGGCCTGGGATGTAACGGGGCAGCAGGCTGGCTGCAGAGTCAGGAACGTGTCCGGGGTGCCCATTCCTTAGCCTAATTGCTGGCTCAGGATAACACACACTTTGCCCCCAGTGCCCTGCACGCCACCCTCACCTGCTGATTATTTTCTTCTTCATCTCTCCAGGTCCTGAAGGACTCCGTGAGGTACAAGAACGAGCTGAGTGACATGAGCAGGATGTGGGTAAGTGGCTGACCCTGCCAGCTGTGGGACCCTGCAGCTGCCCCGGGGAGAGTGAATCAGGGCCGGCTCCTCAGCAGGGGCTACGTGGTCGTGTCAGCTGTGAGGAACTGGATGCTGGGTGCTGGGCACCAGGGTCACACAAAATCCCTCGGGGCTCGCTCTGCCCATGACCTCGGGCTCAACACCTCCCCAGAGCCGCCTGGCCCAGAAGTGCCAGGTCTGCTCAGTTTGCTTCACCGTGCTGCAGAGAGGGGTGAATGAGAAGGAGTATTTACAGCAAGAAATACTTACAGTAGCATAAGTGACCTCTTTCCAGCTACAGTGGGTTAAATCGGGCAGCAGAGGAACAGGAGATCAGGGCAAGGCAGGTTACAGGAGATGGGCTGGGAGCTGTGGGGATGTGCAGAGGGGGAGGATGATGCTCATGGGGAAGAACGTCCCTGGGACAGCATGGGAGAGGGGCATGGGATGGCTGAAAGGCAAGCAGGTCCCCCAGGGAGGGTTTAGAGAGGAGGTTTGTGCTGAGCTCGAGCTCAGTGCAACGGGTGGGTGCCTTGAACACACCAGGTTGGGTTTGCAGGTCTCATTCAGGATCCACTTCCATCAAAATAAAACACACTGGGCAAAATCAAACATATTCAGACACTGGAACAGGCTCCCCAGGGAAGTGGTCACAGCACCAGAAGCATTTGCACAAGGCTCTCAGAAATATGGCTTAATTTTAGGTAGTCCTTTCTGGAGTCAGGAGTTGGACTCAGTGATCCTTGTGGGTCCCTTCCAACTCAGGATATTCTATGATTCTGTGATATGCTTCCTGTTTTATGGCAAAACCCAGTAAAAGTACTCTGACAGTCAAAAGCAACATTGAAATCTGCAATAGGAGAGACTGAGATGAGAAGGTGGTGACCAAATCCTCCACCATGAGCGCCCTTCCCAGGCCCATACAAAGCCACTGGCATGCTTGCTGCCATGATGCCTGCCAGCCTGCAGCGTTCATGCAGGCGGTGGGAGGGTGCAGACATCTCCTGCGTGCCCCAGAGGGCATGACATGCTTGGCCAGCCCATGTGGCAGCAGGATACCGGTGAGGAGGAAGAAGATGAGGAAGGTGCTGGGCTGGTGAGCGCTGCTAATGCAGGTGTGAGGCACGGGGCAGTTGGATGGGGTGGGAATCCAGACAGGCAGGGGTCGGATCCGTCACTGCCCGCAGCAAGGCAAGAAGGCTTTTTTGAAGGCGCAGCCTGCCCGAGGTCTGAACAGCTTCTTGGTGTCCCCAGGGCCACCTGAGCGAGGGCTATGGACAGCTGTGCAGCATCTACCTCAAACTGCTGAGAACCAAGATGGAGTTTCACACAAAGGTGAGTATCCCATCCCATCCCATTGCATCCCATCCCTGTCACCGTGTGTCCCCCTCAGGAGCACTGAGCTGTGCCGTGTGGCTCAGTGGCCCCCAGCTGTGGCACCAGGCACCAGAGATGGGCCTGGCTGAGCCACTGCTGCATTGGGGGGTGGCTGCTGGGGAGCCCGGGGCTCAGCCCCGCTCCTGAAGCACAGCTGGGCTGCGGGAGCTCATGCTCCGGGGAGCTGTGAGTGCAGAATTTGGTGGCAATGCAGGACAGCGGCTGGCAGAGCTGTTCCAGGAGTGTCACCCTGGCTGTGAGCCCAGCGTGTCCTCTCCTGTATTGTGGCCGTTGTGAAACATGCTCCAGACTGCTAGTGTCTGGATCAGAAGTGTCCCAAGGACCACAGCCTCGGGGACGGCTGTTCTCAGGGTGGATCGGCTCCTTGGAGGCACCCGGCGTGGTCTTCCCTGCGCTGGAAGCAGGGGGCTATGCAAAGCAGTGAGAGACCCCCAGCTTTGGGGTGCACGTCCCCTCATGAGCTCTGCAGGAGCCCAGGCACCTTCTGGGCAGGCAGAGGGGGCAGAGCCATGGCGTGTGGGGCTGAGCAGGGCAGGCTGAGGTAGACGCGCAGCTGCACCGCGCTGCGGGAAGGGCTCCTACCCGGTGGCAGGGATGGGCAGGGGCAGCGCACGTAGGGCATGGGCCGGTGCTGGGGTGTAAATCTCCTGGAAACCCCTGCGTGGAACCTAGCTCTCATGTGTCACCAGGAATGCAGGGAGGGAAGCTGGGGGTTCAGGCTGGTGGGGTGTCCCTGTTTGTGCACAGAAGAGGATGAGCAGCAGCACCTGCTCCAACTGACATACAAGCAGTGAGGATTATTGGCCAGGTCAGCAAGGGATGGAGCACGAAACAAAACACTCAGCCTACAGCTGCTTTCATCTTCCCAGAGCCTTTGCCCCCATCACTTGTTAAACCACTTGTTAAACCTTGCTGAACATAGGGGAGGGCTGGGTCCCAGCCAGAGTCAGCATGGCAACGTGGTGTCCCAGCCTGTCCCACCAGCACTGTCCCCAGCTTGTGGTCTGGTAGCCCAAATAATCAGTCCCAGTCACTAAAATCCATGCTTTCTGGCTCTTGGAATCTGGGCACTTGGAGCAGGGGAACAACACAGATTTTTTTTCCCCATCTCTTGCATGCCTGCCTCAGGAGCTTGTTCTGAGCCTCCAGAGCAGAGCTGCTGTGCAGGTCCCTTGTTTGGGCTGGGTTTTGGAGAGGATGTGGTCAGAGTTGGCCAGCTCCGGGTCTGTTGCCACAGCACCGTGCCAGCGTGCCCGCTCGCAGCTCAGATGGTGCTGACTGCCAAAGGTGACGGGGAGCGTATTTATGGAAAGGAATGCGATGTGCCCTGTGGGGCATTGGGAAGCAGCGCGCCCGTCGATGGAGTTTATTCTTTATGCAGACACTGTCTTATGCTTGTGGCATTAAAATAAAGGCGTGTCTCCAAGAACAGAATGAAAAGTCATTGTGGGCTTGTACACAAACACTGCCCTGCATGGGTTCAAGTGCTCTAATCCTTAAAGTAATTGGCTGTGGCAGGTTTGGTACCTGCAGTGTTGTTTTTCTTTTCGAGCTCTGCTGAAAAGAAGTTTTCTGAAGCCAGGCCTGTACCTGTAACCCCTATTCAGCTCTGTTTGGAGCCATAGCATGGCCTTCCTTGAC
Organism: Anseranas semipalmata; assembly: GCA_013399115.1. Classification (NCBI taxonomy): domain Eukaryota; kingdom Metazoa; phylum Chordata; class Aves; order Anseriformes; family Anseranatidae; genus Anseranas; species Anseranas semipalmata. The sequence goes on from VXAA01001653.1 coordinate 106,490, forward strand.
CAGCCGGGGCAGCATGAAGAGGCTTTGCCCTCCTGTGCAGGCAGCAGCTCCTTTCTGCCCTGCAGCCCCTTCCCCTCCAGCCTTGCAGGAGCTGCTACCCTAACTCCTTCCAACTGGGCAGGTTTCTAAGCCCAGGGAGAATCGGTTTTTCTTGCTAGAGAGAATACGTGCTCTGTGGATCATGGAGGCTCCTGTCCCTGCTCACCCAGGGCTCAGCAGACCTCTTGTTAGCCCTTTTTCAGGAGGACTTTCCCCCACAGCAGCAGGTACCAGCCACTCCCCCCCTCTGCAGCCCCTGCCTTGTGGACGAGGGGCTTTGCTGAGCTTCATTTTTCCTCCTGGCAAGAGACGGGGCTTTGCGGGACGAAGCCTGCCCAGCAGGGCACAGCTGCGGGGAGAACAGGGCAATCACTGGCCTTCGTCCTCAGCCTGGAGTCTGTGGGGACGCAATTTAGCCCCTTTGGGGTGCAGCTCTTCTCAGGGTTGCTTTGCCAAGCTGGAAGGATCTGGTGGTGGACATGAAGATTTCAGCCCGCTGGCAGACCTGGGTGCAGCAGCCCCTGCTCAGTACCGAGGAGCCCAGCCTAGGATCCTTTGGTCCAGCGGGGGCACCAGGCCAGCAGCCCCGGCGCAGAGCTGTGGCAGGCACAGGAGCCACTCCACGGCTCTTTCCCGACTGCTGCTTCCCCCCACAGAACCCCCGGTTCCCCGGCAATCTCCAGATGTCCGACCGGCAGCTCGACGAGGCAGGGGAAAGCGACGTCAATAACTTGTGAGTGTGGGGCAGGTGGGAGGCGAGGGGGGAGGTTGGGGCAGCACTGCACACCCTCACGAGCCAGGGATGCGGCCCCGCATGGCACCTCGTCCCCACCGCCTGCCATGGGCTCTGGGAGTGGGCAAAGCTGCTGGCCAGGGCTGGCATGTCCCTCCCGAGCAGGCAGTGTGTCCCCCAGGGGTGACACCTGGCACACCGTGAGTCTCGTGTGGGGACACTGCCCAACCTTCCTGGCCACTCTTCCCTAGCTTCCAGCTGACGGTGGAGATGTTTGACTATCTGGAGTGTGAGCTGAACCTATTCCAGACGGGTAAGCCCCTTGTCACCCTTGTGTGCGGGTCTGGTGTGCGCGGTGCGGCATCGCGGGCTCTGGGAAGGGAGTTGTCTGAGGGCGTCTGAGCTCATCTGTTTTCCACACGCTTCACCGGAGTTATTCTTAGCCAAAGTTCTTCCGTGGCAGAGCCATGCTTGCCTCACCGCAGCCCTCCTGCGGCGCTGGGAAGCCTGCGTGGGGACGGCTGCACTGAACAGCTCCGCTCTCCCCCCACACACCTCTGGCTTCACCTCCCTGGCTTCAGGCTCCCGCTCCGCAGCCTCCCTGGGCTGAATTTCTTCTCATCTTTACTCGTGGGCTTCCGACAATTCCTGGCTTTTATTAGTGGAAAACACAAGCTCCCCCCGGTGCTTGCAGCGGTGCTGGAGCTGGAAGAGGTGTGGGGGTACCCTCTCTTCCTCATGCTCTCAGAGGCTGTAATCAGGCAGGGAGTTAAAAACAAGTCAGTCTCAAGTCTCACTGTGCACTTCTGCACACTCTAGCGGGCTTGGGTTTGGGATAAATTAAAACAGCACCAGGGCAAGGCCTCCGTGGGATGCACAAGCCGGACTCTGCAGATGGTTTCCAGACACATCTCTGGCAGGGCTGACAGCAGCCCTTCCCTCCCAGCTGCCAGGCATCCCTTTCCCAGGACTCTGCATGGGAACAAGTTTAGATGCAATTAGATGCAATGTGGAAACTGGAGGCTGCAGTACTCCGTGCCTCACTCCGCTGGCCTCCAGCTCCCCACAGGTACCCCCATGTACCTCAGAAAGTGCTTCGGTAACTCAGCCACGTTAGTGCTTTGTATAAATGCACATGGAGACTCTCTTAGTTAGGCAGCGATATCTTGGCCTGCCTCACACATCACCCTGACCCATGAAATGTGCCTCGAATGGTCAAGGAGCATGGTGGGACGCGTGAACCCCTGGCAGTTATGGGGGATGCTCCAGTATGTCTTGTCCTCTGCTCCCTGCAGGGGATCACTGCCTGGGTGTTTCTGGAGCATCTCCCCAGCAGCACACGCAGTGCAGTGGGACATGGGATGCTCCACACACCTGGGGAGCGCAGCCCCTGCTCCCGCCTGCCTCTAGGTTGGAGTGTGTTTGTGCTGTCCATTATTTACCCCGAGGCTGCTCGGTGCTTCCCGGCGCGGAGGCCAGCCGGGTTCACGTGTGTGAGAGGCTGAGCAGCACAGCCAGCTGGGATTAGCGCAGGGTGACCTGCTTTGTCTGCCACCGCAGCACGCTCCTGCCCTGGGGCTGCATCTGGCTTTGTGCTCGCACACCTCGGGGTGCCAGTGCTGATCCTCCCACTCCTAGAGTCATCTCCCAAAACAGGTGGTTGGCATCTGCCCCAGGGCTGGAGCGGGCACCAAGCTCCTTTCCACCTCTGCCCATTTTCACAGTATTTGCATCTGGTCTCATCCCTCAGGGGCTCAGCTGGGGGCTGGCAGGAGCCTCAAGGTCCCTGCACACGCTGGGGTGGGTTTTGTCCTGTTGCTCCCTGCTGAAGTCCTGCTCAGGACTGGGCACCTTCACCTCATGGTGCCAAAGTGTTCCCACACTTGTGTGCTTCCGGAGAGTCACGGGTGGGAGCTTCTGCTCTTTCTGAACTTTCGCAACACAAAGAGGGACCAGACAGCTGTATGGCGTGGGCTGGGTCCCAGCCCCACAGCCCAGCAGGTCTCTTGCTCCAGGTGACATTTGTGTGGCTGCCCCAGTGACCTAACCTGCATCAGTTGCCTGGTCTGGGAGGAGATGGGCCAGCCGCAGAGGGCTGTCGCCATTCTCTGGCTGTAAAGGAGTGCAGACCATTAGCTCCAAGGCAGTTGTCTCTTTGGGTCGCACAAATCCTGGCTCTGACAGCTTGACATCCCCTCCACCCCTCTGAGCCCCATCCTTGCTCCTTCCTGGCAGTGTTCAGCTCCCTGGACATGTCGCGCTCCGTGTCAGTTACAGCTGCGGGGCAGTGCCGCCTGGCCCCGCTTATCCAGGTAATCCTGGACTGCAGCCACCTCTACGACTACACCGTCAAGCTGCTCTTCAAGCTCCACTCCTGTGAGTATCCCCCACGCCTGCTTGGGGGCCAGGAGCTCAGAGGGGTGGACGGGACGTGAAGAGCCAGCGGGCTGTGCATGGGGCACCTCCAGGCACCCACGTGCCCCCAGCCCAGCTCACTGGGGCATCCTGAATGGAAGCAGCCTGGCCAGCTGTTTAGCAGCACCCGAGCCCCTGCGCTCTTTGCCAGTGCGCAGCTGGGGCTCCCCATTTGGTCCCTGGGAGGAGGACGAGCATCCTTGCAAAACGCCCATCCCCGTGTGGCCGTGCTGATGGGCAGCCCCTGGAGCCATGCTGCTTCCCAGGGCAGGGACGCGGAGCGAGGTTTATATCTTCTGCTTCTCCCAGGTCTGCCGGCCGACACGCTGCAGGGCCACCGGGACCGCTTCCTGGAGCAGTTCAGAAAGTAAGTGGAGACCTGGGGTGCCGGCTGCTACCCACTGCAGGTGATGCTCTGGGTACCCAGCTCCGATCAGGGAGCACTGAGGGTGCTGGAGCCCTTTGTACTCAGGCTCGGCAGCCGAGCGATGGAGGCAGAGGAAATGCATGAATCTGTCTAGCGCGGGGCTCCGAAATCAGCCTGCTTCGAATTCTCTGTCTCTGCTTGGAAGCAGCTTTCCTGGAGCGGGGATGCATTCTCCAGGACACCCACTCTGTTTGGCTAATCCACTGCTATTGAATTACCAGATAACTGCATTATTAATTCTAAAGAGGCATTCAGCCACTAATGGCATTTCGTGTGAAGTGCCAGCTGATGATTTAAAACCCTCAAACAGTTTAATTGCAGTTTTAACTGCAATTTGCAGTTGACGTGCTGAGATGAAAGTCTCCCCGTCGCTGCTGAGGACCCAGCCCTGTCCTTCCCGGCTTCGCTGGAGGAGTTTGATCCGCACAGCACCACAGTGCTGCTGCCACAGAGAGCGCCTGTTTAGCAAGGGCCGAGAAGCCGAACGTGGTGGGATGCTGGTGGGGAGGCCCTGATTTTCTCCAGCTGTCATCCTTCAAGCAGTGCCTGGGCACAACTTGAGATGCTGCTGCAGGCAACAGGGTCTGGTGTGCCCCTGGGTACTCAAGGTTGTGGTCTCTGGGCACATGGAAAAGGGAAAAGAGATTTCCCTGTGTAGCGCTTAATTTCAAAAAAGCAAACCAAGAGAGCTTGTCAAAAGGAGAAGCAAAAGGAGAAAATTGTCAGGTGTCGCAGAGCTCAGGGTGTTCTCTGAAGACTCCTGCAAAGTCAGGTCATGCAGCCAAGCAGAGGTGGCTTTTGAGAGGGGAAAACTGTCCTTTGGGGGTACAACTCGGAACTGGAAAAGGTAAAGTTGCTCATGGCAAGAGTGTCCCCATGTCTGAGGCACTGTCCCAAATTAAAATATCAATAGCAGAAATGTTGATAGCAGCAGATAAAAGTGTAGGAGCAAATAGCCAGAGCCAAGTCACATGCACCCAGTTACCTGGGAACTCGCACATGCGATGTGCAGGCGCTAGTGAGCACGTTTATTTCCAAAACCTCTGAAAAAAAAGCTGCCTTGAGATGCAAGGACAGGTCTCCCCTGGAGTAGCAACTGCTTGAAAGGCAGGAGACAATTGATCAGGTTGTGTACCAGCGGGTTTCTCAGGGTAATCCCCAGTGACTGTGCTGGAACCAGTGCTGCTCGCTGTATTTTAAGTGAGATCAAAAGTGAGCAAGAAGTGAAGTGCCATGGCCTCTGGTACACAATTATTTAGGGTAGTCAAAATGAAAACTGGCTGCAGAGAGCAGCAGGAGGACGTCACAGCACTGAGACTGCACGATAGTAGGGCAGCTCGATTCAAGGTCAGAAACTGCAAACCGGTGCCTGTGGGAAGAACACCCGGCACAGCCATCAGCAGTGGGCTCTGACCGACCAGGACAGACCCAGGAGCAAATACCGACCGTGCCGGGGGAATGGCAGCTTGTGGTGGTGGCAGCACCAAGCTGGATGCCAGGGTGGCTTCAAGGGAGGGGGAGCCACAAGCATCCCCAGGGCCACACCAGGTCCCCAGCTGCAGCTTTTCTTCTTGCATAAAACCAGGCTAAAACCAGGGGTAGAGAGCATTTATTGCGGGCTGCTCTTGATGCCAGAATTGGAAATCGGTCCGGAAGGGAGGCAGTGCCGCTCATGGGGGAGATGCTCGTGCAGAGAATTGAAGGTGATGGTGCAGATGTGGCCTCCATGCAGAAAGCCCTGACCAGCCAGTGGCTGGGTGTGTAATGGGAGCTGTTTCTCAGCTGTCTCCTCAAGCATACCATTTTGGCTACTGTCAGGACAGCGCAGAGAGGTAGCCAGGCCTCTGGTCCAACCCAGTGCAGCTGTTCTCCCATGGTTCATGGTTTTAGGTCCTTCTCTCTGCTCGTCAGATCCCGGGTTTATGCAAGAAAGCCTCTGGCAGTCAGTTTTTGCCAGCACTGGGATTCTGGGGACACCGTTCTGGAGCCAGGCAGGGTTTGGATGAGGCATACAGAGGAGCTGCCTGCATAGGGATGTATGGGAGCAGCGGAAAGAAACTGGAGCCATGGCACACAGAGAGCCTTCCTTAACCAGCCTCTGCCCCCTTTCAGGCTGAAGGACCTCTTCTATCGCTCCAGTAACCTGCAGTACTTCAAGCGGCTGATTCAGATCCCACAGCTCCCAGAGGTGAGAGCCCCGCAGTGCTGGTGCCAGCCCTCGCCATCCCCATAGCTGGGAGCAGCAGCGAGGGCTGATGGCACTGGGCAATCTGTGTCCAAAAAGCACTGTGTGCCACTTGCTTGAATTCCTAGGAATGACGGCAAGTCAGGGCTCGCATGCTCCGGGTCTCGTCCCTGCATGCTCCCTGGGTCAGGTGCTTTTAATGTCCCCGTGGGATGGAGCTGCTCTCCAGCTGCATGCTGTCCCTAGGGGCTGGGGTCCAGGATGCCTCCTCATGGCAGCATGTCTGGAAGGGCTGAGGAGTGAAATGACTTTCTGAACGTGACGTGGTGCCCAGCTCGCAGGGCCAGCCGTGCCCGTAGCCCTGCGGTGGGACAGGTCTCACACCTTCTAGCTGTACTCTCCTCCCTCCCCAGAACCCTCCCAATTTCCTGCGAGCCTCAGCACTGTCGGAGCACATCAGCCCTGTGGTGGTCATCCCCGCTGAGGCGTCCTCTCCTGACAGCGAGCCCATCACAGACCTGGTGGAAATGGAAACAGCATCGCAGGTAAGCACCGAGGCACTGCCCATAGCTGCGGAGAGGACGGTACTGCCCTTCGGCTCCGCACCCATCACTGTCTCTCCAAACCATGCTGTGGCAGGGTCTCAGACAGCACTGAGTGTCAGCAGAGGGGCTGTGTGGGTGCTGCATCGCCGGCGGGTGCTGCTGGGTGCCCAGTGGGAAGGCTGGGTGCGCTGCCGAGTCTGAATCAGGCTGAATCCATCCCATGGTGCTTCTCTTGATAGTTTGGTGCCCTCCAGTGATGGCTGGCTGGAGATGTTTTGCTTTCCAGCATTGCCCTGCAGCTCTCTGCGCTTGCATGGACATTTTGGCTGGGAGAGGAGGTCTTTGCACTCTCTCCGTGAAGGGTTCTCCCCGTTCGCTCAGCATTTTAGGAAGGAAAGGAATGTGAAATGGCTTTGGGGATCTGCCCCCCAGGACCACAGGTGCCCCACAGGAAGCACTGGGATCTGCCCATGTGTGCAGCTGTGGGCTGCCGGGCAGCACTTGTAGGCAGCAGCCCTGCTTGCCAGCGGGATGGCTCTGCGGGGCCCGGAGGATGTGGGCTCCCGTTGCCCTTTGCACAGGCAGGGCAGCAGCGGTGCTCACCCGGGGCCCTGTGCTTCTCTCCCCGCAGAGCCTGTTTGACAACAAGTTTGATGACATCTTTGGCAGCTCCTTCAGCAGCGATCCCTTCAACTTCAACAGTCAGAATGGGATGAACAAGGATGACAAGTGAGTCCTCCCGCCAGTGGCTCCGCGGCTTCTCCCAACGCCGGGCGGCAGAGGGGGGATGAAGTGGAGCGGGAGCTCCCCCGTGCACGGCACCGCAGCTGCCAGCGAGTGCTGCGGCTGCCCATGCCTGGCCCCTTCCCAGGACGTGTCCCCATCTGGGCCATCTCAGGGCCATGGCCAAACCCAGGGCAATCCGAGGAGCCCCAAGCGCCCCCATCCCGGGGCTCCACCGGGGAGCAGGAGGCAAGGCTGAGCTCAGCTGTCCTCGAGGACACGACGGCACTGAGGGGACCTTCTGTCCTCATCTCCACTCCCCTGTGCTGGTGCTGGGAGCACTGAGGGGGTGCCTGGTGTCTACTTCCCAGGGACCGGCTGATCGAGCAGCTCTACAGGGAGGTCGGGGCCCTGAAGGAGGAGCTGGAGAACTTCAAGGCTGAGGTGGGTGACAACAGCCTGTTGGTGGCACACAGTGCATGCTGGCCACATCGTCCCCAGCACCCCGCAGCTGCAGACCGATGGGCCGCGGCAATCCTGGGGCAGCTCACGCTGTGAAGGGGCCAGCGGGGTGGTGCGGGGTGACAGCTGCCCCAGGGACACAAGGCCCTGACCCCGTCTGCGTCCTGCCCCGCACCCGATGGCTCCGGCTCCTCGTCAGCGATCCCTGTCTGTATGGGGCAGCTGCGTGGGGCGTCTGTTCCCCGTGGGGAAGGGCCCCCACAGCTGCGTAGCACAGCTTACCCGGCTGGGTAAGCTCTGGCTGGTGCATTTGGGGCTGCCGGGCGCCGGACGGCGCTGGGAGCTGCCCGCCTGCTGTGCCCACAGAGCGAGCGTCGCACCCTGCAGCTGCGCGGGCGCATCAGTGAGCTGGAGGCCGAGCTGGCCGAGCAGCGGCACCTGAAGCAGCAGGCGCTAGATGACAGCGAGTTCCTGCGTGCCGAGCTGGAGGAGCTGAAGAAGCAGCGGGAGGACACGGAGAAAGCGCAGAGGAGCCTGACAGAGATCGAAAGTGAGAAGGGGGCCCAGGGAGGGCAGCAGGGGGCCACTGGGCACCCCCGGTGCTCACCTCACCCTGTGCGTGGCAGGGAGGGCACAGGCGAACGAGCAGCGGTACAGCAAGCTGAAGGAGAAGTACAGCGAGCTGGTGCAGAACCACGCTGACCTGCTGCGGAAGGTGGGCCCCACAGCTGCCCGCTGGGCACGCAGCCCGGGCCGGGCTGGCTGCTGAGCTCGCACCGCTGTCCCCAGAATGCGGAGGTGACCAAGCAGGTGACGGTGGCGAGACAGGCCCAGGGTGACGTGGAGCGGGAGAAGAAGGAGCTGGAGGACTCCTTCCAGCGGGTGAGCGAGCAGGCCCAGAGGAAGGTGAGTGGGGTGCAGCGGGGCCGTCCTGGGGACGGGGACAGGGGTGGGGCCTCACACCCCAGGGACCCCTCCCCAGTTGCGTTCGGAGGGCTCCAGGCAGGGAAGCGGGTGGGCGCCCCGTGGGGGCCGGCTCGGGGCGACGTCTCTCCTGCCCGCAGTCTCAGGAGCAAGCCGAGGTGCTGGAAACTCTGAAGCGGGAGCTGGCGGCCAGTAAGCAGGAGCTGCAGGTCCTGCAGGGCACACTGGAGTCCAGCACGCAGGTGAGAGCCTCTGCCGTGGCCACACCACCGCCACCCTGCTCCGGTCTCTGAGGCCAGCCCTGTTCCTTTCCACTCGGGCTCGGATGGGGCTTGGGGCATTTATCCCTGCCCAGGCAAACGGCAGGTCTGCATGTTGCTGCAGTGCTTTGTCAAGGCAAGGCATTACCCACCAAGGTGCCATTGGACTGATAACCAGCTTTCTGCCCTTGTCCTTTCCAGATCTGGATGGGTTTAGTGATCACGCCATGGGGTTTAGCACTCATGGGTGTGGGGCTGCAGCAAGCACTAGTCTCCAGCAGCAGGGACTCCTGGGGCAGAGGGGACAGGACCCAGGAGCTCATTGCCCCAGAGCTAACAGGCAGCCTTCACCCCCATGTCTTGTAACCACTGACAGAGAGTGCTCCTGTGCGAGCAAGGTGGGAATTGATAGATTAAATCTTCACAGGCGAAAAAGCAGAGTCAGACAGGGTAGTAGGTAGCATGCCCTCGTGTCACAAGCCTTTGCATGGACTCGCTGCCATGCCAGAGGGTCTGTTGCACCTTCAAAGGTGTGGCCGTTTGCTGCGCAGGGCTGTGGGGGTCTCCAGGCTCCTTGGAGAGGTCAGGAGCTGGCAGGGAAATGGGGCTGCCCTTCCCCGGAGGCTACAGCAGGTCAGGAGCCCCTCATCTACTCGTGCATCAGGACGATGACAGTCATCAGCTGATAAAAGCAAAATGGCACCCCAGGGAGCCTTGGCTGGCCCCATGCAAGGCCGTCCCCTGCAGCAAGGGTACTGCCAGGCTGCCTGGATGTGGATGATGCAGGGCTGCACCCTGCCTGCAGCTGCACGGGCTGCAATGCACCAAGCAGGAGTGGTCGAGATGGCCTTAGCCTGGACCACGAGCCACAAGCAATGCCCCAAATGCAAGGGTTCGTCCTTTCACCACTGTGCCCTCAGCACAGCCCTGATGGGTGTTTTGTGGCTGGCCAGGCGGGAGCAGAGCAGAGCACCCGGATAGCAGGCCTGGAGCAGGAGAGGGACAGCCTGAGCCAGGCAGCAGAGCGGCACAGCGAGGAGATGGCAGCCGTGCGGGCCGAGCTGCAGCACCTGCGGGACGCGCTCAGCAGTGAGAAGGAGAGCAGCAAGAAGGAGCTGGAGACGCTGCAGACGCAGCTGCAAGACAAGGTACCCGAGGAGCACCGCTGGTATGGGCATCCCGGCGTTGCCAGCAGCGCACCCAGAGCCAAGGGCCACTCAGCTGTGGTGAGGAGCTGTCGGGGGAGCTATACTCCCCGGCACTTGGCCGCTTGCTGCTGCACTGCTGATCCCCAGGGATGAGAGCAAAGCCCCCGTGCCGAGCCCTGGCTGAGGGTGTTTGGCAGAGCTGGAGGCAGCAGAAGGGGGTCGGGGTTTGCCAGCCAGCGTGGCAGGGAGCCTGACACCCATGCTGCCTCGGCAGGAGAGCGCGGAGCAGGCCTTCCAGCAGCGCCTTGCTGAGGATCAGTTTGCCCTGCTGCGGGGCAGTGCGCGGGAGGCAGAGCGGATGGTGCAGGATGCCCTTGGTCGCCTCGAGGACCCCACTCACATCAGCTGCACCAGCTCAGCAGGTGAGCTCCCTGGTGCCCACCTGCACCAAAGCCGACATGTCCCAAACAGTGGCCTTGCAAAGCCACCCTCCCCAGTTTCCTCTGGGACAGCCTGGCTGCAGAGAGAGGCTGTGCTTTGCACAGGGATGCCCTTTGTTTGAGTCCTGTCTCTCGTGTGCCTGCAGATTACCTCCTGTCCAGAGCGTTGGCAGCCTCTGAGTGCATAGAGAGGCTGCAGGATGCACACAGCAAATACCTTTCCAATCGCACAGGTGAGAGCCAGCAGCCCTGGACAGGGGCTCAGGTGGGTGAGAGGAGGCAGCTCCGGCACGTGGCAGGGTGAGAAGCCAGGGCCGGGACCCACAGCCAAGGCTTGGGCTCTGCAGAGCCCAAGTGGGAATGGGGGAAGCAAATGTGGAAGCCAAACGGGCTTGTGGGCCGCTTCAGCTGAGCTGCGTGCCTTCTCTGTCTGCAGACGTGAGTACCCTGCTGCCCTGCGTGGCCCTCTTTGCCCACCTCATTAGCGACACCATCCTGCAAGGCAGCGCTACCTCCCACATGGCCCCGATGGAGCCCGCTGACCGTGAGTGCTGCCAGCTGGGGTGGGCAGGGCTGGGGGTCTCCGGCCCCATGGGCAGCACCCGCAGCCTCTCCTGCTGCCCGTGCAGGTCTGCTGGAGATGTGCAAGCAGTGCGGCAGTGAGGCCATGAGCTACCTCAACGCCCTGCAAGACCTGGGCAGTGTGGAGGGCGCCGACTGCACCCCGGTGACCAGCAGCCTGGGCCAGATTGTCGCCATCGGGGAGGTGGGTGCATGGGCATCACACCAAATGGGATTGGGGCACGGGGGACAGCGGTCCCCTTGGGGCAGGCAGGACAGTGGCACCAGTGGAGGGACTCTGCCTCCCCTAGGCACTCTTCTCTGTCCTGTCCCCAGGAACTGCGACCCAGGGGGCTGGATGTGGAGCAGGAGGAGCTGGGTGATCTGGTGGACAAGGAGATGGCAGCTACGTCAGCGGCTATCGAGACCGCGGCTGCCCGAATCGAGGTGAGCTGGCACTGCTGGGGCTGCCCCACAGGGTCACTGCATGCCCCAAGGCACCCGCGGGCACCGTGCCTCGAAGGGCCATCCACACGAGGTCGAGTACAGCAGCCAGGCAGTGCGGGTGGCTCAGCATGGCTTTTCCCCTCTTCCAGGAGATGCTGAGCAAGGCCCGGGCTGGTGACACTGGGGTCAAACTGGAAGTGAATGAGAGGTGAGCAGAGGCCAGGGCATTGCAGGTTAAGGTACTGTTTTAAATCCAGGAGGAGGAGGAAGGGTTTGGAGATGCAGGAGTGAGCTGGGGAGCCATGATGAGCCACGGTGTTGCAGGGTGGCCATCTTCCCCAGGGCTCTGGGGTCTCCATGTCCTGCAAGCTGGGTGGTTTGCACCTGTGCCAGCCTCCCTGCAGCTCACTGGGGTTTGTCTTGCAGGATTCTGGGCTCCTGCACAGGCCTCATGCAGGCAATCCAGGTGCTGGTCCTGGCATCCAAGGACCTGCAGCGAGAGATTGTGGAGAGCGGACGGGTGAGCAGGCGGGCAGGGAGCAGGGACAGTGTGGGCGGGCAGGGACTTGGCCAGCATGGGATCGCCATGGGAGTGGTGCAGAGCTGTGGGCTGACAGCCAGGTCAGCTGTCAGCATCGAGGCCAGCTGTCCAAAGCCCCAGCCCCAGGTCTCCATTTTGCACCCAGAGAGTGTGAGTGCCATCCCCGCAGCCCTCGTGCTGCGCGGGGGAGCCCGTGACACCTAGGGTCGGGTGTCTGCCCCAGTCCCACCTTTATCCCGAATGAAATCGTATTTATTCCAGTCTCCTAGGAGCAGAGGTTTGGGGGGCCCTGGCCCTGTCACCCTGGGGTGGGGGAGCATCACCTTGCTCCAGCATGTTGACCGTTCCTGTCCCCTCTGCAGGGGGCAGCGTCACCCAAGGAGTTTTACGCCAAGAATTCCCGCTGGACAGAGGGCCTCATCTCCGCTTCCAAGGCTGTGGGCTGGGGAGCAACTGTCATGGTGTAAGTGCCACCATGACCTGTGGAGGGTATAAGGGTCCTGCTGTCCCCAGCGGGAGGGGACAGATGAGAAGAGTGAGAGGTGAGCCGGTAACAGCACAGAGATGGCCTGAAGGATGCTCTATCCCCTCTCTATCCTCCCACAGCGATGCTGCTGACCTGGTGGTGCAAGGGAAAGGGAAATTTGAGGAGCTGATGGTCTGTTCCCACGAGATCGCAGCCAGCACCGCACAGCTGGTGGCAGCCTCCAAGGTAGGAACCTGTGCGTCACGTGGCAGGAATGCTGCCACTCCCCTGGCTGTGCTTTGGGGCTCCCAGCAGGGTTGGTGGGGCCAGGGTGACCTGATGGCACAGCAAGGCTGGAGCTGGCATGCCAGGTCCTCGGCTTGGATCGTGGGACCTGGCGGAGTGTGAGTGCATCCCTCCTCTTGGCCCCGGCAGGTGAAGGCGGACAAAGACAGCGCCAACCTGTCCAAGCTCCAGCAAGCCTCTCGAGGCGTCAACCAGGCCACGGCCGGCGTGGTGGCCTCCACCAAGTCTGGGAAGTCGCAGATCGAGGAGAAAGGTGAGCATGGAGCTGTGGGCTTGGTTGTCAGCACAGACCTGCCCCAAGACCTCCACTCTTTGCGCTCTCGGTGTTTGGTTGGCTGTATCCATGTGCATGGTGGTTTCTGCATGTGGTGCGGGAGCTGCTGGGGAGGGGAGGTCGAGCCGGGGACCAGCCACGAGGGGACGCGGTGTTTTTATCTCTGCAGACAGCATGGACTTCTCCAGCATGACGCTAACCCAGATCAAGCGTCAAGAAATGGACTCTCAGGTAGGAGCTTCCTCTGCACTTTTGGAAACGCAGCCACCATTGCATCCAGCACGTTTGGGCTGATGAGAGGGTACCCAGGCTGTTCCAGGGAGAGGGAGCAGGGGAGAGCTGAGCCATTCCCCTGCTCCTGGGGAGGAGGGCTTGCCCAGGAGCCACATGCATTTGTTCCTTGAACATTCCCCAACCTCACACACATCTGAGCTCAGTCCCCTCTCCAGGACCTTGTGCTGTCAGAGCATTAACAGGATGTACCTCAGTGATCCTTGGGCTCGGTGTCAGGAAGCCCAGCAACGCCAGTGCAGGGCCAGGTGGCAGTGGCAGTGCTGCGGCACGCAGGTGGCGGAGCTAGCTATGCTGCAGGGACACAGGGTGGCAATAGCAGCGTGCGCTTTGTCCTTCAGGTGCGGGTGTTGGAGCTGGAAAACCAGCTGCAGAAAGAGCGGCAGAAGCTGGGGGAGCTGCGCAAGAAGCATTACGAGCTGGCAGGAGTGGCAGAGGGCTGGGAGGAGGATGGTGAGTACCCCTAGGCAGGAGGTGGGTGCTGCAGGAGGGCAGCCCTTCAGGCTCTGCCCGCAGCCCAGGCAGTGAGCGAAGGCAGGCTCTTGCAGACACAAGTTTCATTGCGGCCGGTACAAGCAGAGCCCAGTGACTGCAAACGTGGCCAAAGCCACGGAGACTCTAGCCTGTGCAAGAGCCTGTGGAAGCTGTCAAGTAGCCAGGACCGGCTCTCCCTGGAGCCCCACTGTCCTTGCTGGTCCCACTGTTCAGCCCCGGGCTCTGCAGGCAGCTGGCTCACATGCCGCTGGGGTGCTGCTGCCCTCAAGCCACAGCATGAAGCCCTGGGGTCCCAGAGAGAGCACGTTGTTCTGCACCCCCTTACTGCCTCTCCCCTTTCCAGCCACCGATTAGCTGCCGCAGCGGAAGCAGCCAGCAGCAGACATCCCCTTCGGTCGTTTGGGACCCAGCTTGGTGCAGCCCTTTCAGAAGATACACAATAAACTGGTGCAAAATCCACCCTGAAGCACATGTCCTCTGCGTTCCCCAAGAGCCGCCTCCAGCGCCGGAGGACCGAGAGCCGCGTCGCCGCTGAAGGAGAGCCTGGGGCCAGGAGCGAGGGCTCCCAAGCTGCCCAGCCTCACGCCAGCTGCAAACTGCACGTGTATTTATTAGAGCTGCTTGGGGGGGTCTCTGGGGTGGTCTCTAACCCTTTAGTTTCATTTTTGCACAGATTCTCTGAACTGTTTTACCCAGCTCTGGCGGACCGGGAGCGTTCGGGTTTCCTTCGCCTCTTGCTGCTTCTCCAGCCTTAATGCGTTAACTGGCTCAGCGCAAACACCCCCAGGGAAGGAGCCTGCCCAGCGCAAAGGGCCGCAGGGATGCAGTGGGGTCGGGAGCTGGCTCTGCTGGTGCTGCTGGGCCAGCTCAGGGCTTGGTGCTAGGTGTGCTCCCCCGGCCGCAGCCCCCCAAGACACTTGACTGCTGGCAGCAGCCAGGGTGGCAGGCGAGCCCACGCGGGGGCACTGAGTGCCTTTGGCCGCTGTAAGAGCCAGGGTCCCACACCGCTGCCAGGTCAGGTGCTTGTTCACACATGGCAGCCTGAGTTGCTGAACCCTGGCAGTAGGAGCCGCTGCCTCCTCCAAACCCTGCAGAGCTCGTCGGCCCTGCAGGCAGCCAGGCCAGGTCCCAGCAGCAGTGCCGGCAGCAGCCAGTGATGAGGAGGGCTTGGGCTGGCAGCAGGAGGGAGGCTCTGACAAGCTCCTGGCCCCGTGTCCCAAAAGTGCCCTGTCCAGAGCAGCGCTTGGAGCAGAGGAGTTGGTCTGGCTGGCCCCGCGCAGCATTGTGCCGCGCTGCCCTGACAGATCACTGTGTTAATGCCAGCAATAAACCACTCTATAAGGTGCTCGGCTCACATTTGGGCAACATCTGCTCCCAGGCCAGCAGCTCCCAGAGGCGTGGGGTGGCTCAAGGGCAGCAGCACGGAGCGGTCAGGGTGCAGGCAGGGTGCCCCAAAGCTGCAGTGAGTGGCCCTGGCATGCCACTGTCCCCGTGGGCAGGGGTAGCCGCAGGGCTGGTACTGGACATCCAGCCCCAGCAGGGAACCTTTGTGCCTTGGAGCAGGGGACTCGCAGGGCAGGGGGTGACCTCCAGCCCCCAGCCCTCCGGGTCCCCAGCTCGTCTCGCTGTGGTGGGGATGGTGGGATGCAATGCACAGCCATGTCCTCATCCCGCCTGGCCACCCCTCCTTGCCGTCATGAGGTTGGCTGGGATGTGCCCACAGCCAAGCCGAGGGGACACCTGGCTCCCTCATGGG
The DNA here is from genome assembly GCA_013399115.1 of Anseranas semipalmata. Classification (NCBI taxonomy): domain Eukaryota; kingdom Metazoa; phylum Chordata; class Aves; order Anseriformes; family Anseranatidae; genus Anseranas; species Anseranas semipalmata. Next base: position 121,928 of record VXAA01001653.1, read on the forward strand.
ACCGGGGTGCCCTTCCCAGCAGGAGCAGACCCCAGCAGGGCACTGTGGGGCAGCATTTGGTCGTTCTCCCTTTAGGAAGTGGTGACAGTGGTCGGTGCTGCCTGGCCATGGAGGGGAGCGGGTGGCCTTGGCACCTATTGCCCAGGATGGCTGGGCTGTCACCACGTGCTTTCCTGGTGACATCCATCAGCTGTGCCAGCCACTTGGACCAGTGGGACCTGCCAGTGTCCCCCTGCCCAGCCCCCCCAGTCAGCACCATGGACCTGGGGCTGCCCCAGACACAGGAGAGGGTGATGGCCACCATGTCACATGAAGGGACCTGGTGGCCCTACGGCTTGGCTGGGGTCCCTCTGTGGTGAGCTGCTGCCAAACCGCCCCCTGTGCGCCCCCAGCCTGCTGAGGACCCCAGAGAGACCCCAGCCTCCTGGCCTCTCCAAAAGCAATACGAACCATCATCCCTCTGCTGCAGGACACAGGGAGACCTGGGTGCTCCTGAGCCCCTGCCCGCTCCTCGGGGGTCTCACTGGCACAGGTGATCCCCAGCTACCTCAGGTTTCCAGGCTGTGTCCAAGCTGGGCCCCAGGGTGGTGGGAGGGGGTCGGGGGACGCGGCGCCGCTCTCAGTCAAAATGTCTCCTCCTTGTCTTTCCTTTTGTAACTTGGCCGAGCGCTGGGCGGAGGAGCGTCCCCGCGGCTCGTGGCGGGGACGGGCACAGCGCGGCTCCACTGCAGGTTTTTTTTTCATTGTATAATATGTCGTGTGTTTTCAATTTTTAAATAAAGCCTTCAGCCCAGTGTGCCAGCTTTGCGGTGATTTCCAGGTGGGGAGCAGGGCTCCGGGCTCCCCCGGGACACCTGCGTCCCCGCGGACCCAGCGGTGCGGCCAGCAGGGTGGCATTGCCGTGGTGTCTGGTCCTGCAGCACAGGCTGGCAGCCTGACCCTAACCCTTGCCCTAACCCTCACCCTTTTCCAGGGCTGGCCATGCTGCCTTGCACCCAGTGGCACCCTGTGGGACAGGGACA
>VXAA01001653.1:123958-140486 GCA_013399115.1 Anseranas semipalmata
GGCTGCCGGCCCTGCCCGGAGCACGGCGGCGGGGGAGCGCAGCCCTGCGTTGACCTAATCCCTGTCCCCAGCGTTGCTTTGTTGTCCCGGGAAGGATCCCGCGATCCGAAGCGTGCGGGGCGGCCCTCACCTCCCCCGTGCCGGGCCCGCAGGCGGCCAGTGCGCGGGGCGGGGGGCTTGCCCCGGGTGCCCCCTTCCCTGACTCCTCGCTTTTCTCCCAGGCTGGAGCAGCTGATCTCACCTGTGGCCTTCCTGGCCAACAGCAACCCAGACCCATGTGCAAAAGAGACTGTGCTGAATGCCATCAAGGAGAGCAGGAAGAGGGCTGTGGAGGAGGAAGAGGAGGAGGAGGAGGACCAGGCTTTTGGGAACAATCAAGAGAGCAAGAGAAGGTAATAAGCTGGCAGCGCCCATTTATTAGGAAGGTCAGAACAGGCCTAGTGCTTCAGGGGTGACAAATGCGATGTGCCCCAGAACGTGCAGTGCCCGGTGTGACATGGAGCCTGGGGTGGAAAAGAGCTTTGGAAACTGAACTGCAGAGAGGAAGCGCGCCCCATCGCCTGGCTCTCTCAGCTGTGTCCAGAATTCTTCCAAGAGTCCTTTTTGTCCTTGAGATCAAAGGGATGTGGTTTAGGTTTTGCCTGGGCAAGCTTGTGGGTCAGACGTGTTCCCCTGCGTTGCTGAAGCTGGGAGAGGCTTGAATGCGGATCAGGGAAGCCTGTCAAGGCTCACGTGGAGGGAGGTGGTTTCTGTCATCACAGGAGTTTGCAGGCTGGGGAAACTTGGCGGGCAATCCAGGTATCAGCCATCGGCTGAAACCTCTATCCTTCAGTTGGCCCCAGTCATCAAGGAGAGGTTCAGTCCCCAAGCCTTAGGACTCCAGGTGGAAGCATTATGCTTTTAAAGCTCTGCGCTTCCTTCATGCGCTATAACTAGCGAAAGGAGGTAAAGACGAAAGGTACGACAGGAGCCTATCTTCTGCTTTCATTAGTCAAGGTCAGTGATTTCTAGCTCCGAGCTACAAGAAGTGAGGGTGCAGTGGCTTTGCCAGCACTCTGGGAACGATGGGGCATAAATCCTGGATGTCAAGGTCTGCTGGAGCCTTTGTCACTGCTGGGGCACAGCGCTGCCTCGTTTTTCTCTCTGCTTCTGTTTTTTGTCCTTTTCTTCCTGGCTACACAGAGGCCATTTGCACTGTACCTCTCTGCCCCTCATGTTCCAGAGCAGCCTGCCTGTGCTCAAGCACATGAGCGGAGAGACAGAAGGAATGGTTTGGGCAGAGAAAGGCAGCGCCTGGGCACGTTGTCCTGCATGCTGCGCAGGGGCTGCTGCCGGAGGTGGCCCTGAGAGCACAACGGGATGAGTGGGGTTTGCAGGCAGCTGCTGGCTGCCATCCTGCCGCTGCAGGAGCTGGTGGGAGCTGCAGCAGGATGTGCGGCATTCTCCCGCATCACTGGATTTCCCTCTACCTTTGAACTCTTGCCTCAGCTTGGTGAATGTGAGCCCTGCAAGAGCTGAGTAAGATGATACAGGCTGGGTGCTCAGGCAGGATCTGCTTTTTTTCCTTTTTTTTTTTTTTTTTTTCAACATGCCAATACCTATCTCTGCCACAAAAGCCAATTTTGAAGGCATTAATATCTGGCAAGCATGAAGAGTGCTTGTAGGCAGAAAACGCCATGACCTCTGAAGGTAGAAAGGAGCCTGCATCAGCTGGAGAGCACTGGATCGCCTGTGCAATGGGATCAGCATGTTCGGAGCTTGAGCGAAGGTCTTGGGCTAAGTGACAGGGCTGATCTGACACCTCCAGCTCTGCTTCACAGTAGGGTTTGTTTTAAGACTTTCAGACTTAAGTTCTTCACTGAATCATTGTGGGAAAGGGGGATTCAGTTTCTGACTCAAATCATCCAGGGATGGATGGCTAGGAAGAGGTAGAAGATCGGAGCTTTGGAGCTCGGGTCCATTCCAAAAATGAGCCGCAAAGTCTCTCTGAAATGTTTTGGCTTCAAGTAATGGATTTGAGCAAAGATTTTGTTAAATCAAAACTACTTTGCCCAGCAGGCAGCTGATGGAGCTGCTGGTGCTTGTGAGGAAGCAGTTGGGGATGAGAGTCAGTGAGGAAAGAACTACGTGGAGAGAAAATCTGCAGCAGAATGTGGATGGGGAAAACTTATATCCCAGGTGTTAGGTGGCAGGAAAAAAAGCAAGGTTTGTGCTTTCACAGTGCTGAGTCTGCCTGGAAGGGGTCCTGTCGCCAGGCTGGGAGGGCAGCCCTCCTCCCTTCTGTTTCCTCACTATCTCAGGCTTCTGCCCTCTCTCCTGCAGGCGCCACGATAGCAGTGGAAGTGGGCAGTCAGCATTTGAGCCCCTGGTAGCCAACGGTGCCCCCGCCTCTCTCATACCCAAGTAAGTGCCCATCAGGCCAAAAGCAACTGCTGTTGTCTGGGAGGTGAGTCTGAAAGTGTGTGGGCTCTGGAAAAGGTGCTTGGCCTTTGCTTGTGGAGCCCAGTTTCTGTGAAGAGCAAGAGAGACTGTGGCCGTACATCCTGGCTATCAACCAGCTTTAGAGCTGCAGAGTGCAGGCCAGTGGCCGTAGAGCTGTGCTGCTGCCGAGGCCTCTTTCCAAGCCTGTGCTGCGTGAAAGAGCAGGGTTGCTTTCCTCAACCTGTCCTGCATTTAAAGGGCCTGTGGGTAGAATGGTGGGGAGCTCCTAAAATCTTCTTTAACCTTCTGCAGGCCTGGCTCTCTGAAGAGGGGCCTTGTTTCACACTGCCCCGATGACTGCTCCAACAAGAGGTCACGCACCTCCTCCATGAGCTCCCTGAACAATACGTATGCTGGCGGGATCCCCAGCTCCATCCGCAATGCCATCGCCAGCTCCTACAGCTCCAGCCGGGGCCTCTCTCAGGTAGGAAACCCCCCTGCCAAAGGCACCACTGGAGCCTGCAGCCAAGCACAGTGCACAGTAGCTCAACCCTCCTCCGGGATCACCGGTGTAACTGGAACCCTGGGCTTGCAAGATGAGAGCAGTGTTGCCGGGTGCCTGGTGGTGAGCACTGCGAGGAGTCTGCAGCGCAGCTTAGCCAGGCAGTTTCATCTCCTTGCACATTAGACTGGCTGCTGGGTCAGCAGCAGCAGGCAGTGATGTTCCTCGTTCTTCAGTACACGCTAGCAGGGGTGTCCCCAGGCTGAGCTGTCCTGATACAGTGCTTGTTTTACATTGAAACAAGTAGGCTTTTTTCCCCCTCCCTGCTTAGCCTTGGCCAGTGTGCTAGGGTGGCTAGATCCTGGTGAAAGGAAAGAAAGAAAATTCCTTTGCTGCACTGCCACCTTTTCAGCTGGAGTCAGCATGTATTGGAGCCGTGTGTTCCCACTTTGACCCAGGCACCCTTGGCAGCTGCTGAGCTGTAATAAAACATTGCTTAAAAGGCCCCTGCGTCAGGCCTGCAGATCTGATGGTGGCACATAGTCATGGCTAACAGAGCTGTGCTGTCTTTGTGGAGAAAATCTTCCTCCCTGCTATTGGTAAGGACAGGTTTCCTCTGATGGGGGTGAGTCTGAAATCCTTGAAGTGGGATCCCTCCTCTCTGAGCTCTGGTGAGGAGGTGCCCTGCTCCTGCTGGAGCAGCTGTCTATGTACAAGGGTATCTGAGGCAGCCTCTGCCTGTGCTGTGCAATGGCAGGAGAGCTGCACCTGACCAGCAGCGTCCTCCCTCCTGTCCTCTTGGCCAGGCCAGGCTGTTAAGAGCCTGGAGACTCCTTGCTCCCAAAGCAAATTCAGTCTGGGCCAGACCCTGCTGCGCTCCACCGAATGTGGAAGGGAGAAAAGTGGTGATGGAGAGAGCGAGGCTCTGGGCTTGTTAGCCACAGTCCTGGGAGATGGCATTTAACATGCAAGCAAACAGGAGGATGGGGCACTTTCCTCCTTCCCAGCCTGTGCACTAAGTTACTGCTGGTCTCTCTCTGGGTTACAGCTGTGGAAGAGGAGTGGTGTGAGCGTGTCTCCACTGTCCAGCCCTGCATCCTCCCGCCCCCAGACACCAGAGTGGCCTCTCAGGAAAGCCAGGTAACTAGCCACTCACCCGGCAAGTGCCTGCTCATCGGTGCCAGCCAGGAGGAGGGCAGGCACCTTCCCAGCTGTCCTGGTGACCAGGTCCCACTCTCCATGAGTCTGGGTCTGTTTCTGAAACGTGACTGCTGCGTGACCCACCTGTGTGGCAGTCCCATTGCTTTTGTTCACTTATGTCCCTGCTGCCTTGTTACGCTGCTGTCCCAGTAGGAGTGCTGGAGCAGCAGAGCCGTACCATCCCAATCCCTGCCCCGCTCTGGGACTGGGTAAGAGATGTAAGGGTTCAGAGATTGCCACAGAGGAAGCATTGTGTTGTGGCATTACCATGGCCTGGATTGCTTGAGCCACGAAAACTGGGGAAGAGACAGCTCCTGACTCTTGCCGTCTCCTCTGAAGTGGTTCAAAGGAGCTATGTAAAATACGGTTGCAGTTTAGCACCTGCCTTGAAGCACAGGCCCTTGTGCTCCTCTCTCCCAGCTCAGAGAAGGACCTGACTCCTCTGGGGAGCTTTTTTCAGAACTAAAACTGATGCAGCCTTTGCCCTGAAAAGGTGGGTGTCAGATAGGGACCTGTGAGGGATGGCGTTTCCCATCGAGGGCCACTGGATGCTGCCCTAAGGTAGATTCATCCTGCAGAGTAACAGTGCTTCTGCAGACTCGCACCAAGCTGTGGTCTTGGAGAGGGAAGTAGCTTCTCTGCCTTGAGCTGCTTTCAGGACGATGCAGAGAGGGCAGGGCTGTGCTTGACATGTCTCAAGGTGTGTTGTTTGGCTGAGGCTACAGGCCGGGGATGCTGGTGGGAGTCCTTAGTGTGTTTGGCCCATCCTACTCTTGGGGGACGGGGCCATGCCTGGGGCTGGACCCTAACTGGCTCTCTTCCCACTGGCACAGGGAGGAGGAGTCGCATCGCTCCAACACTTCCACTCCAGTGAAATCAGACAAGGAGCTGCAGACAGAGAAAGGTGAGCATAGGCTGGCACCAGTTCTTTGCGGGGTTGAATGGGCTGTCAGCGTGTGCAAGCAGTAGGACAGGATGTCACTGAAGTCTACAGTTCACAGGGTTGAGGAGCCACCTGGCAATGAGGAATGTGCTGGTCCCGAGGCAGTGGCACTTGCCTCAGCAACTGCCCTAAATGGATTTCCAGGTGATGAGCAAGGGATACTGATGCTGTCTGTGTGCTAGCAGATGCGTGGGAGCTGCCTGGCAAGAGGGAGCCCCAGCATCTCTGCCGGCATAGGTCCGGGTGTCAGCCTTGGGGCAAGATGTGCCATGCTACAGGCAGCACCCCAGTCAGATTCCAGGCTGAGCCTGTTCCAGTGCTTCCTCAGCTAAAATGGACAGGATATCCTGTGTCCATTACAAATAGCTACCTAGCTCCCATGGCACTGCGCTAGATGTGGCTCGTGTAGCTTGCCTGGTTTGTGATTCAAGTAGGCAGATTACAAGGGCTCTTTGGAGTTGGGGAAGGAGTTGCTGCCCTGCTGAATGCCAACAGGCTCTTGTACCAGACTGCCCCAGCATGTGCTGTGGCCAGCTGCTTTTCCAGGGTCTTGTAGCCTTGTCCTCGGCTTAAAGCCATACCCCTGGCTCTGAGTTTGGTCATCTGGAGAGGAGTCAGATGGGACTGCCCTGCTGATACAAGCCCAACTCCTCCTCTGCCCGGAGCTGGCTCTGACTTGTCTCCATCTGCAGTGGTGGAGACACCCGTGCGGAAGAAGCGAAATTCCCTGAGCCCGCCGTCCGCGTCGGGGAGCAGCGGGAAGCGCAAGCGGAAGATCCAGTTGCTGTCGTCTCGCCAGGGGGACCAGCTGGCGCTGGTACGTCGCTGTCTCGCAGCCCCTTTTGCCCTCCTCTGGCGATAGAATGTGCTCACTGCAATTTCTGCAGGGCTGGGGGGAGACTGACCTGCCTGCCCTCAGGAAGGAGGCCCCGTCCTTGGCGGAGTGGGAAGTGACGCTATCCCCAGCCCCAGTGTCTGGTGGGCTGTGCGTGATTGTGCTGCCTGCTGCCGGACCAGGTAATGGCCTGGGGAAGGCCTTCCGTGCCCTCAGCGCCAAGCCGGGGTCATGATGAGTGGGGACTGGAGCTCCGCGGTAGCGTGCTGTGGCAGAACCACCTGCTTCACGGGTCTTGCGACGGCCTGCCTTCACCACACAGTCAGAGAGGCTCTGCCGGCTTCCCTGAGAAGGAGCTAAGCTGCTGCTCTCTCTTGGCAGCCCCCGCCGCCCCAGCTGGGCTACTCCATCACATCAGAGGACTTGGATGCAGAGAAGAAGGCTGCGTTGCAGTGGTTCAACAAAGTCTTGGAGGATAAGGCTGGTAAGGGCTGCACCTCCGGGCGGACTGGGCACCTGGTGGGGTCAGCAGGGAGCAGAGGAGTAGGAACCTAGGGCTGGGGCTGGCAGGCAATAGGGCATCTCTGTGGCACAGGCTGGGGAAGCTCCCAGGCAAGTCCTTGCCTGGTCCTTGGGTCAGGGGATGCTCTCGATGCCTTCAGGCTCACAGAGGTCATGCCCCAGAGTCCTCAGGGTAAGGGGTGAAGTTCTCCAGGGCCAGAGCTGTGGGATGTTCATGCAGTTTTCCTACCCCTGGGGAAGCTCTGCTAACAGGTGGTCCCCTGCAGCAAGTTATGAATACTGATATTTTTATTTTGCTCTTTTCCAGTAGATCCAGTCCCCAGCACCACTGCAGAGACTACACCTGCGTCCAGACCTCTGGCATTCACGGTGACCACAGTGACCTCCCCAGGGCCTGCACCTGCGTCAACAGCTCCTGTCCCAGCCAGCAGCAACTCGCTCCTGGACAGCCTGAAGAAGATGCAGAGCAGCCAGGCTGCGCCTGTGCCGGCAGGTGAGGAGAAGGAGGGTCGGCAGAGTGGGACTGTGGCAGAGCAAGCCAGGTTCAGCGGGAGCTCTGCATTCCTTCTGTTGGAGGCAAGCTGGAAAAATCCCTGTTTAAATGCTCTGCTGGCCCTGGACCTGGCAGGCAGGACTTGGAGGGCAAGTTGGGAGACACAGCCAGTAGTCCTGTTGTGAGCTGTAATAGCATGGAGGACTGGGTCTCCGGGAACCGTTGCACAACCAGGGTGGCTGCCTGGGAGAAAGTCTGTCTATATGTTAACCCCATGTCCCTAAAAAAGCTCTCTTCCCCTTTCCAGACTCCACTGGAGCTGTGATAGTGTCCCAGCCATCTTCATCGGCATCACAGCTGCCTGCTCCTGCTGTGTCACTAGAGTCGAGTTCTCTGCCTGCCACATCTGCTGACACCAAGCCTGTGCCTGCGTTAAGCACACCTGCCATTTCTGCACCCCCTTCCTCGGGGGCACAGCCTCCCAGCAGCATGGCACCTCCTGCATTCACAGAGCTGGACCAGACCCCTGTCAAGCCTCCCTCCTTACCGAAGCCAAACATCCTTTTTGGGATGCTGAGCACCCCACCTGCCAGCCAGCCAGCAACAACCGCAGACGCTGTTGTCTCCACCACAGCCCCAGTTTTCAAACCCATTTTCGGTGCTTTGCCAAAAAGCGAGAGCACTGCACCCTGTACGACTGTCATCTCACCTGCAGTCACCGTGTCTGTGAGCTCAGGCTCTTCCTCAACATCTTCCACCGCCACCACGTTCAAGCCTATCTTCGGCAGTGTGACAGCAGCTTCATCTCCAGCAAAGGCTTCTCCTTTCACGTTCAAACCATTGTCGCAGCCGGCCTCGGCTACAGATCTGCCAGCAGCCTCCACAACCACCATGGCAGGATTTGTGGGTCTCCCTAACATCATCTTCACCACCGCAGCTACGACTGCCACCACACTGAGTTCCTCCACAGATGCCACCGTTAAACCAGTTTTCAGCTTTGGACTCAACCCACCCACCTCCACCGGCCCTGCTGCAAGCCTGACCGTGACCACTGCCACAGCCACCAGTACGTCACAGCCCTTCCTGTTCGGCAGCCTGGCCAGCTCGGCTACCAGCGCAGAATCCAGCTTTGCTGCCCCAGGGCCAGTGTTCCAGTTTGGAAAGCTGGCTCCAGCCACTGTCACTGCCACCACCAGCGTCCCAGGAGGCCCTGCGTTTGGCCAAGCACCTTCAAACTCAACGGCACCTACCACTACTGTGGGCTTTAGCATATTTGGGAGCACCACGCTGTCGTCTTCTACCCCAGCCACCACAAGTCAGTCAACATTGACATTTGGCTCCTCCATTTCAGCTTTTGGCAGTTCTTTCAGCACAAGTGTGAAGCCACCACCGCCATATCCTGGGGCAGCAAGCCAGCCGGCGTTCAGCACCGGTGCTGCAGAGAGCCAGCTGCCCGCCGGCAAACCTGCTGTGGGCCCCGTCAGCTTTGGCCCCCCGTTCAGTTTTGGAGCCCCCACGGCGCAGTCCACCGCTCAGCCAGCGTTTGGTAGTAGCGCACAGCCGACCTTCGGCACAAGCAGCACCCAGAGCGCCTTTGGCACCAGCAGCACCCAGGCGGTGTTCGGGACCACCACGTCGGTCTTCTCTTTTGGGACGGCCACCTCTACCACGGCCAGCTTTGGTTCTAGCACCCAGACCACAAGCAGCGGCACTGGCACAGCCATCTTCGGCACCACCCCTTCTCCTTTTACCTTCGGGGCAGCCGCCCAGCCAGGCCCCTCTGCCAGTGCCTTCGGGCTCAGCGTGCCCACCCTGAGCAGTGGCTCCCCTGCTGTGGCATTCAACTTTGGGGCTGGGCAGAGCGGAGCAGCCACGGCGGCAACACCGTTTGGTTCTTCCCTGACGCAGAGCGCACTGGGTACGCAGAACCAGAACGCACCGTTCGCCTTCACCATGCCCGGCACACCCGACACCAAGCCTGTGTTTGGAGGTGAGCCATGGCTGCTGGGGCCTTCTGGTGGGGTGGAGGGCAGGGCAGGATCTAGGCAGCTGCTTTCTTTCCGGACCTTGCTGAGCTCCCCTGGGCTCCACAGCCCTCGATGGGCTGGCACTCGTGCTGGGCACACTGCCCAGGTCCCCAGCCCTCAGTGGCAGAGGGGAAGACTGGTCCTTAGCCCTTTAGTCCGGTGCTCCTTGGCCATTCTAAACATGCCAGCTCTCTGGTTCTGTGTGAGCACTGAGCCCAGCCAAGTGCTCTCCTGCCCCTGAGAAGCCAAGGTCTTGCTAGTGTTTAAAAGCAATCTGGAGTTTCTTGGCGAGTGGAAACACTCCGGCCAGTGTTTGCAATCTCTTCTGCTGGCTCTCTGAAGTGTTCCCTACCGCTTTGAACCATCTCACCTACCATGGTGTTGCAGCCCATGTGCTAAGAAACTTCTGGTCTAGAAAGATGCAAGCCTTTGTGCTTCCCTGACCTGCAAATCCACCCGTGCCTCCCTCCTGGCAGAAGGGCCCAGGGATTATGAGGAGAAAGCAAGAGAACGCAACCTCTTGCATGAAAAAGGGTTCCTGGGTGAAGAGGATGGACCTGGGGGCCTGCTTCACTTCAGTCCATGGGGGGAGATCTGTGCCTCCTACTGTCTGCAGGTGCTGCTAGCTCCCAAAGGCCAGGTTCTTCCTCCTCCTCTGAGCCAGGCTCATGGTGGTATATTGCTTTTCAGGAACTCCTGCTCCCACCTTTGGGCAAAGCACACCCGTCCCAGGAGCAGTGGGGAGTGGAAGCAGCAGCCTTTCCTTTGGGACGCCCAGCACTCCTGCCTCGGGATTTGGAGGAGTTGGCACTTCCTTTGGTAAGGGTTCTTCACGAGGCCAGGGGGCTGTGCGGAGCTGGTGGGCCATGTTGCTCTCTGGTCTGGGGACGGCAGCAGGGCCAGGCTGTGTTGTGGGAGCCAGGTTTGATGCAGTCCCCTGTAACGGGCTAAGGTGGTACCGGCTGGACTCCAGGGGAGGCAAAATCTGCATTTCCCCTGGAATTCTCCCTCCTCTGCCAGGCTGGAGAGACCTATGCAACCTTTCTGCTTCCAGGTCCGTCAACCCCAGCGTTTTCCATCGGGGCGGGATCCAAGACCGGTGCTCGCCAGCGGCTGCAGGCACGGAGACAACACACCCGCAAAAAGTAACCTCCAGGGTTGTTGGGCCCCTGCTGTGCTGGCCTTGCGAGGAGCCCCCGCGCCAGCACGCACGTGAGGACCTCCGGTCCAGAACGGTCCCCCTGGTGGGAGCAGCGGTGGTGGGGCCAGGCCCCCAATGGATGCCAGCTGGGGGCAGAGCTGAGTGGCCGCAACTGGGGTGGGACAGGATAAACCAAACTCTTCTTACTTGAACAGTTCCACAGCCAAGGCTGGATGAACCTCTGTACATATCCGCAGCATTTCCTCCCTCACTTTGTTTTGCCACGTTTCATAATGTGTAAATTTTCCCCCACTGCTTCTTATAGTTGTTCCCGTCCCCTTCTCCTGAGCCCGCTGACCGTCAGCCCCCTGCCCTCATTACAGCAGCCAGCACATCTGCGGTCGGTTCTCTGCTCTGGGCTGCTGAGGGGTGCAGGGGTGAGGGGTTCACCAGACGCAGAAATCTTTCCCTGCTGTTTAATCTCGTGCCCTGGTGAACACGCTTCCTCTGGAGAACTCTGCTTCAAGCTGGTCATTGTCATCTCTGCAGAACGTGAGCCTGGGGTAGTGCCAGCCTGGCCCTGCAATGTGGGCATCTCGGTGCCATAGGTGGCTGACCCAGGTGCAGCCGGATGACGAGCCTGTTGTCATTGTCATGACTTTACCTTTCCTGTCGATCTTCCAGCTGAGGTTTTGTGCGGTGTGCACGGGGCAGGCAGCTCTGTGCCACGGCAGTGGAGCTCAGCTGGAGGAGCGTGGCGGGCATGGGCAGCCCCTGGCCCTTGCTGCTCTCTGTTGGGCGCTGGGCTCCCCCCCGATCTGCTCGTGTACAGCCCTGTCTGTTCTGCTTTGTTTGTGCTCCTGTTTTAATGCGCTCATTGAATCGAGTTTGGAGGAAGAACTGAACCGTGTGCGTGGCGGCATGTTGGTTATGCCGGATTTGCTGTTTGGAGTTTTTTTGGGGGCGTCTGTCCCTTTGTGGGGGATGTGCCCTGGCTAACTGGATGTTGACAGTAGCATCACTGGGTGGCTGCTCTTGGTGGGTGAGTTCTGTCCCTTTGTCATTGTGACTGAAGGAAAGGTATCTGGGGTGGAGGAATGGCCCTGGCCCCCCGGTGTCGGGGCTCAGGCCCTGGCAGCCTCTCCTCTCCCGACCTCCCCTCCTGCCCCCCAATCTCTTGGGCTGGGAGCTGAAGCCATTTTGCCACCTTGGGGTCTTCTTGCACTGCCAAAGGAAGGAGCCCAGAGCGGATGGGTTTGTCCCTCCGCAAACCTGAATTCATTCTCACTGTTAGCTCATCCCCATCCTTTTCTTTTTACCAGCTCCTAGGAGCTACGGTGCTGTCCCCTGTGCCTGTCCAGCTGGGAGCAGCTCTGTTCCCATCTCGGGGAGATCTTATGGGAAGAGGCTGCCAGAGCTCAGGTCTCTGTGGCCAAGAGCCGCCCTGCCTGGGGAGGGGGACGGGCACGGGCACCCCTGCCTGCAGGCTCCCCTCTACTTCTAGGAGTGCTTCGCTGCCAGGTTTTTTACTCTCCGAGCCGTGTGAGTGTGCGTGTCTGCTGAAGTCTAAATTTAAAAACAAAACAACAAAAAACAAAACAACAAAAAAACAAAAAACGACAAAAAAAAACACAACAGAAAACAAATATTTAAACATTTTATAACAAAATAAGAATTTATTTTTATATTTAAGCTAAATTGCCTTTGAATTCCTTCAAGCTTGGTTCAGTGAGGCTGCCAGACCCCGCAGCGCTGTTGGTAGCGTTTACCTGTGCTGTTACAGCCTGGTGAGGAGCTGGGGGCCCGGCCCCGTGCTGCCCGTGGGACCTGGCTGTGCTGGGGAAAGGCAGCTGCGTCCCATGGGCTGGCTGGAGCAGCCTGGCCACTTACTCTGTGACCGCGTGCTCCTCTCAGGCTGTAATAACATGTCATTATTTTTAAAATGTGATGTATGTGGATGTGACTAAACTTTTTTTTTTTAATTCCCCCGAGGATGAGGAGCAGGAGCTCTTGCACGTTACGGTGGTGAGTGTTGCTCTTATCTGCCAGGAACAAGGCACCTCTCCCAGTAGGCGGAAGGAGGGCAAGTGACCAGGGTCTGTGTGGCACAGCGGGGATGCCCCCTTCACCATGTGGGGGCAGAGGAGAGGCAGGCTGGCACCTTCTCCCTTGAGGGCTCACAGCTGCTGGTGCTGGCACGGGTTTTCCTAGCCTCTCTGCAAAAAAAAAACCAATGGCTGAGGGGCTGTAGCAGCCTCTTGCAGGGCTGCTCAGAACATGGCAGGCAGGTGCTGAAGGAGCCAACTTGGACAAATGTGCCCTTGGGGGTTGAGAAAGTAGCTAATAACGGGCTAGATGCATGTCTGAGCTGGTTCTGGTGATTCCTCCCTCTCCCCAGGAGAGCTTGCTGTGCCAGGGGAGCAGATATAGGGAGACAGGCTCTAGGGGTGAGGGAGCAGGGGGCTAGGGGTTGCAGGCTGCTGTTGCTTGGCCTCACGAGGGCAGGACCTGACCTATCTCAGCCTTTCTCAAATCATTCCAGCTCCAGCCAGGGCCAGTGTACAGAGGGTGGCAGGTGGAAGGTGATGAGCAGGAGGTGAGGGCACCCCGGGGAACATTGGCTCTGCTGTTCTGCGAGACCAGAGCTGCACCAAGTCCCCAGACCTCGGGGTAGCCAGGCAGGGGCCAGGCTGTGTCCCCTGCCATGCTGCACAGCCCCCCTTCAGGCCCCTGCTGGGAGAGATCCCTGTGCCTGGGCTGCAGTATGTGGACAGGGGGAGGCTGGGTTTTTACTCAAACTGAAGACTTGGATCATTCCTGGTGTGGCTGATGAGGATTTTAGTGTGAATGTGCAATTCTTTTTCATTGCTTCTTATGTCACTGATTTAAAATAAAAAGACTGTTCCCATCTTGCTTGCCTTCAAGTCCTGGGCTCAAACAGGACTCTACGTTGCTGGTGCAGTTTATGGTACCGCTTTCCAGCTCCCTCCAGCTTGCATTGCGTTGCTCTCTTTGTTCAAACAGTCAGGGTGCTGATGGGGGGGAGGCAGGGCTGTTATTTCACCATTATTTTTTCCTCCCCCCTTTGCGTGGCTGTTAGTATGCCTGTTGTTCAGCTGTAAGACCAAAGGCCAAGCAGTGGCAGTTTCTGGGCAAGCAGGTTTACTGCAGCAACATGCTGGAGAAGACCGCAAAGGGATCCTTTAATTTATTTCATCACTACCAGTCAAAAACCATTTCCAAAACACCAGATAAGGCTGGGGTAAGGCTTTTTAGGGGACAAGGTACTATAACGCTGTAAATCCAGCTGGAGCAATCCAGCCCCACAGGATATGGAAGCGCTGGTACTGTTTGACTCAACTTCCTAAAGCTGCCCTAGCCCAGGTCTAGCTTTGAGGGCAAGCCTTGTGCTGTGGGCAGGCTTCAAGGGCCCCTGTACGCACCGGGATGAACAGTTTCCCCCTCCTTTGCCTGGTGTGTGCAATAGCAGGACCTTTCACAGGAGCAGGGAGTTACAGAAGTTTATCACGCCAGCAGCTGGTGCAAAGCTTTATTTCTGTTCAGGAAGTACAAGGGCTGCAGTGCAGCACAGCTCTGGAGGAGCAGTCCCAACCAGGCACTGCACGCTCCTAAAAAAAGTTATTTCATGCCTTCACCCGCTGCTTTTTCTTTCTCTTCTTGGGAGGAGCTGCTCCCGGCTCTGCTCCCTCTCCTTGCTGCAGGCTCCCCTCAGCTGCTGCAGGCAGGGAGCTGCAGTCGAGAGCAAAGACAGTCCTGTGGTTCCTGTTCCTCCAGCACTCGGGACAGCCAGACCCCTCTACCTCCCCTCCCTCCTCACACCAGGAAGGCAACACAGAGGTACCCAGGCAGCCCTGGGACCAGTTACACCCCTCCCACATACCTGGGGACAGCAGCCTGTTCCCCACAGCGCTCCAGCACAGCCACGAAGAAGCCATGGGTGAGCGTGTCTGTAGGAGAGGCACGGAGGCAGCACTCAGCCCCGGGGAAGGTCGCAAGTCCTCGGCAGGGCCACGATGGGAACACATTCACCAGCCTGCAGCATGGGACAAGGGACAGCGCTGAGCCCAGCCAGCAGCACACAGCTGCTGAAGGCAACAACCTCCCAGCCCCCTGTGGCCCATCCCTTCCCAAGATGGACACACCTGAAGACTGAGCCCCACTCCTGGAGCACTGCATGCACCACATCCTCATTCTCTTCCTGGTGCACGGAGCAGGTGGAGTAGGCCAGGCGCTGGACAGCCGGGAAGCTCAGCGCGTGGCTCAAGACCTTGCGCTGGAAGGCAGCCAGCGCCTGCAGCCGTTCCACGCTTGGGGCAGCCTCCTCCACAGGCAGCCGGTTCACCATCCCTGCAGGGAAAGCAGTGGTCACCCACCAAAAACCCGGCTTAAGCCCGCTACCTTCGGCAGATGGGGTAGCTGAAGACCCCGTGTTACCTGAGCCGCTGCATGATGGGTCCAGGAGAATATAGGTCACTTTGCTGTACTTGGGGTCGTGGGGATCAACTGTCAGAAAGTCCTGCTGGGCCAGCTTGAAGTTGGTGACCCCAGCCCGCATCAGCATGGTGTTCATAGTGGCCAGGCGTTTGGTGTCCAGATCAAAGGCAAAAATCTGTCTGAATGTAGAGCCCAGACCCAAGAGAAGCATGAACACCCTGCCCAGCCCCAGGGCCACGCTCACCACAGCTGGCATCAGCAGCCCCAAACACCCCTCTGCAGGGCAGGTGGAGCTCAGGAGCTGCTCCCCCGTGTAGGTGTACTTCACAGGGCAGAGCTCCAGGTCAGTAGCTGGGACATGAACCTCTATGGCTCCATGTCCCCTCAGGCCTCCCCCAGTGGGGCAGCATCATCAGATCCCCAACCAGCCTCGGGAGAAGCAGGCGTCAGCCTGAGTTAGCAGGCAAGGTTACAGGCTGTGGCTCTTGCCACCTCCACCCTGCCACCTCCTCCTCCTAACTGGGGCCACCCGCAGCCCCTCTGGGCCCCGCAGCACACCAGCCTGCACTCACCCCTTGTTCCTCAGCATGGCAGCCAGGTGGCTGGTCTTGTTCCCAGGGGCAGCACAGGCATCGATCACGTGGGAGCCAACAGCGGGGCTGAGCAGGAAGGCAGGGAGGCAGCTGGCCTGCAGGAGGACAAGCCACCACGAAAGGTGCGGGCTGCAGGCACCCTGCGCACCAGCCACCCCTGGGGGTGGCATTGGATGGTGTGGGGGGCACAGGTAGCCCCAGGAACATAGGGCCAGGTCTGCACAGCACCCACCTCTGCTGCTGGAAACCTCTCCCTTCAGGGTGGGAGCAGCACTGCAGGACCCACAGCCCCACACTCCTCCCAGCTGCTGGTCCCCAGCTACCTACAGGGAGTTTCTACAGCGTGTTTCAGAGTAACTCAACCCCCATCCACAGGCTAGGGAAGGAAAGCAGGGGAGGAACCCCACAGATTCAGGCTGCACCCACAGTTTCTGCTTAGACTTCAAGTGTTGCAGCAAAGCAGCCCCGAGTCCAGACCTCGGGGGAAAAGGCTGAGTTTCCATTCCTGACAGTGGTTTTCCCACCCCTGCACCGCAGCCTCCTGCTGCCCGGCTCCCCAACCTTGTCCTGCAGAATGATGTGGCCTGATGTATAGAGCCAGTTGTCGTGGAAGTCTGTCTGCGGAGGGAAAACCAGCAGCTCCGGAAGATGAAGGTCCAACAAGAATTTCTTCCCAGAGAGGGTCCTCAGCTCCTCCACGCTGCCCACAAGGAGAGAGGATGAGCACAGTCCTGCTTCACCATGCCCAAAATCAGAGCCATCCAGAGCCTGGGCACAGAAACCCCCTCCATTCCGTGCCTCCTCCCTCAGCTCCAAGCAGCACCCAGAGAGGTGGAACACAGGAGTGGGGAGTGGGGCAACAGAGACCCCGGCCCAGCCACTGTGAGCACCAGCATCATCCCTTCATCCCTCACCAGCCTTCGTCCCTCGGGAGCTCGCTGCCCACCCACCAACGCCCCACCCGAGATGCGGGGCGGTGCAGGGGGTCGCTCACCTGCCCGCCTTGCCCAAGAAGGAGTAGCCCTGGCGCTTGAAGAAGTCCACCACATTGTCCACGCACGTCTTCAGGGTGTTGACCCGGACGTAGCGCGGGACCTGCGGGGCTGGGGAGCAGTGGGGAGTCAGCCCCGGCCCCGGCCCCGGCCCCACCGCGGCGGGGAGAGCCCAGCCCCCGCCCCGCTCACCTCCGGGGCCGCCTCCCGGGACCGGCGCCAGCAGGTCCTCGTTGCGGCTCACCCCGCGCCGCACCTTCAGCCGGGCCAGCTCGGCCTCCAGCCGGGCCCGGTGCCGCCGGAGCAGCGCCTTCCAGCGGCCCCCGCACTTGAGCCCCTTGCCGAAGAGCAGGTCGTACACCAGCACCTGCGGGGACCGATGAGCGCGACGCGGCCGGACCCCC
>VXAA01001653.1:148082-188222 GCA_013399115.1 Anseranas semipalmata
CAGGGGGGGGGGGGGGAACTACACTCCCCAGCGTGCACTGCGAGGCCCCGTGACGTCTCCACCGCCCATTGACCAATAGCCGCTCGGGGGCGTGTCTTCCCGCGTGGCTTTTAAGCGGCGAGTTGGGAAGAGGTCCCTTCTCGGAGCGTGATTGGCCGAAGCCGTGTCCCGGAGCGGGCGGGGATTGGCGAGGGGCGGGGCGAGGCTCCCCGCGTTCGGCCGGCGATGGAAGGCGCTGGGGGGCAGCCCGGGAGGCGGCCGNCACGCGGCGATTCTTCTGCCTAATCCCAAGCAGGGCAAGAAACAACAAAAGAAAATCCTCAGAAGCCGTAGGCTGCCGTCAGGGCCTCGTGCTTGTCCGTGGTGTGCGCATCTCGGTGCAGGGTCTTCGCTTCGGTCTGCGTGGCTGGGTCCCAGGCATCTGTCGGGGCAACGGAGGGGACAGAACCTGCTCAAAAGATTCCCTGAGCCGCTCGCGTTCAGCTCCTTGTGGGCTGGTAAATCCGCGTGCTTCCTAGGGCGTTAGCATAAGAGCAGGACAAGAACCTAAAAGTGCTTGTAACGTACAGTAGTAAGCGTTTCTGTTTCGGAGACTGTCTGCTGCCTCTTATCAGTTATTTTAGCGCTTGGGATAGTCTGTTTAACTTCTTGTGGCTGACAGATTAAATGAAAGGGCGTCTTGACCTTGAGAAAAGCGGGATTTCCAGGTCCCAGCTGTGTTCACAGGACAAAGAAGTTTGAAGCTGAAAGTGGTTCCTGTGCAAGGGAGTGTTGCGTGACAAGGGAAGCTCGTTACAATGGCTTTTCTAATTGAACAACAACTGGAGCTAGCCGTGCTGCTCCACAGACAGTGGCAGAGCTCTGAGGGGTCCATTTTCTCCTTTGTTTTTTTTTTTCCAGGGCTCAAGCTCTGTTTGGGAATGACTTTGTCATGTCCTTCTGCACATAACTGGGGCATTTTAATTTCTACGGCAGAAGTTTCCATTCTCCTGCCCACAACTCACCAGTTCTCGACACAAACTTGCATCTCCTGCTTAGATAGGAATCAAGACTGCGGAGCAGCTCTTTTATCTGGTGTTGATGTTAAAACACATTCAACACCACTTGGCTGCTTGGATGGGACCAATTTTTTGGCGTAAACGTGAGGTGGTTTGTGCTCCCTCTGCTGCCCTATAGCAGAAGGAGGAAAAAAAATAGGATAAGTGTGGTTGCAAAATTAACTCCCGGTGTGCTACTGATGGTGGTGGTACTGGACGTGAAATCAGACTCTTGCTTTTCTCTTCTCCCTGCTCCTTGTTTGGGCTGTGCAGTGAAGTACTCTGGGTACCTGGAAGATGCAGATGAGCCCTTCTGCACAAACTGCACTACGAAGCTTCCTAGGCTGATGAAACTTGGAGAAGGTAGGTTTGTCCTGGGATTCACAGGGTTATAAAGACCTGCCTGTTAAGACATGTTAATTTAAATGCTCTTTAGTGACTTTAGGTTGTTTTTTTTTTTTTTGGAAGCCTTTAAAACTTCTGAATGAAGTCAAATAGCCTCCTTCTTCAGGTAGGTGGTGGTCAATCCAGAAGTGATAGCCCTGTGCTGCTGCTGACGATGGGAGTGAGCAGCAGGGCTCATGCTGTTGGTAGCAGTGTGGGTGCTTACTACCTGCCCTACTGAAGCAGCTACTCGTCTTGATGTTTCTAAATCACCTGAGAGGAGACAGTAATGTTTACTGTGTGCTTGGTCCCACAGATTGCCTTGATAGTCCAAAGATGAGATGTGCAGCAGTATGTGCTGTGAGTTGTCATAACTGGGGGGAACTGACCGTTGTAGTTGGTGAGATGTGAACAGCAGGGCTTTTTCCTCTAGACTTTAAGAGAAATTGTTATTTGAAGTCTGAGGGTGGATTCTGGGTCTGGGATTCTCTTGACCTTCCATTTCTTGTTATCACAGACATTACACTGGGGGGTCTGGAGATTGGCCTGCTCACAATGAAGAAGGGAGAGATGGCGAGATTTGTCTTCACGCCGGTTTATGCCTATGGCCAGCAGGGCTGTCCTCCTCTGATTCCCCCAAACGCCACGGTCTTGTTCGAAGTGGAGTTGCTGGACTTCCTAGACTCTGCTGAATCTGACGCGTTCTTTGCGTTGACTGCTGTGAGTTGCCTTAAGGCTTGAGGCATAAATCTGGAGGCTAAACCTTTGCTGTCTTTCCCTTCAGTTGCTGTGTATCGTGTGTTATGTATGTTTGTTTACCTTCAATGCAGGTGCATTTATCCAGACCCTGGGCTGCTGGCTCCACCCAAGTGCAAACACATGCCCTTTAATGCTTGCCCTGCACACCTTGCCCTGTATGCAGCCCAGTGCAGAGGGAGAAGCTGGGTGCTGCCTTTCTTTGCTCCCCCGTGGTGGAGTCAATGGAACAACTTACCTTTATTTTTAGCTTTACAAGAAACCTCGTGGTTTCACTAGAGGGCACCAGCTTCCAGGAAGTTCTCTGAAGGGCAGGGACAGTAACTAGCTGTCTGTTTAAAAACAAAATCCTTGTGAAGTTTGCAGTGTTGAAGTGTCCCCTGCCCCCCACCCTTTGTCTTTGCTTCTTGGCTGGCTTCCCAAGTGCTCCTTCAGTGTTCACTTACCTCCCTGGTGAGTTAGTGTTATTGTTAATTCCCAATTTTCATGTAAAAGGCTTTGGGCTGTGGTTGTGGGTCAGTGACTGGGGCACAGGCAGCGATGCTGATGGAGAGAGGCCCTCCTTATTTCATCACTGCTCTTGCAGAGGCCACTTTTTCCACACACAACCCTAAGATCAAACCGCTGTTGCATGGGAGAGAGCTAACTCCCCTTCTTGTCAGTTGCCCACCCTTTCTTGCTAACTCACCCCTTTCTGTGAGCTGGTTCAAACTTGCAAACCCAGGAGAAAACCTGTCCCTCTTTTTTGTTGTTGTTGCTGTTGCTATTCTTTTTTGTTTTTTTTTTCTTTGCTGGGTTGGTGTCCTCTGTGGTGTCAGGCTGGTCACAGAGCTGGCCTGATGTGGCATCTCTAGAGCCATGCAGCCTACCCAGCAGCTTCACCTTTTGTGCCAGGAATAGCGTTTTTGTATTAATGGTCTGTTCTGTGCTAAGCAGGTGAGAGCATTGGGCAGGATTTAAGAACAAATTCCTGCTTTTTTCCCGCCTGGAGTCCCTTTGGTCCTGTTGAGCTTCCTGACCTGTTTTGTAGCACTTCTCACCAGGAGTTACTGGCCCAACAGTAGCATGTTTCAGCCCAGAGAAGGGAAATTGCCTTGTGGTGCTGGCCTGGCTGGACACTGCAGGGGCCTTGGCAATGGTCTGACTCCTGCCCTGTGAATGGAAGGGGATTGTGCAGGACTCTCCTGCCTGTGGTCTCTGCTTGTTGTCTTTTGTTTGAGCTGAAATTCCCGTGTTTCTTTATACAGGAGCAGCAGGATACGTTTCCTCTACAAAAGGTGTTGAAAGTGGCAGACACAGAGAGAGAGTTTGGCAATTACCTCTACCGTAAGCAGTGCTTCGAGGGTGCTAAAGAGAGATACAAAAGGGTACGATACCAGAAAAATGTGTTTTCCACTTATGGCCTGTGGAAGTGGTGATTATTTAGTGCTAGCTCATGGTAATGAGTACAATTCAGAGATTATATAACTTCATTATATATTCAATATATTCAGTTTGGTATTTAAGAAGTGATCTGAAACACTTGCTTTTGGGTAAGCAGCAGTAGTAAATCACAAAATCCCGGAATGGCTGGGGTTGGAAGGGTCCTCTGGAGATCATCTCGTCCAACCCCCTGCCAAGCAGGGTCACCCAGAGCACGTTGCACAGCATCGCATCCAGGCGGGGTTTGAATATCTCCAGAGAAGGAGACTCCACAGCCTCTCTGGGCAGCCTGTTCCAGTGCTCTGACACCCTCACAGTAAAGAAGTGCCCCCTCATATTCAGCCGGAACTTCCTGTGGTTCAGTTTGTGCCCGTTGCCTCTAGTCCTGTCGCTGGGCACAACTGAAAAGAGTCCGGCCCCATCCTCTCGACATCCTCCCCTCAGATATTTGTATACATTAATGAGGTCTCCCCTCAGTCTTCTCTTCTCCAGGCTAAACGGGCCCAGTTCTTTCAGCCTGTCCTCGTACAAATGAAGGAGGAGAAGGGTTGGCAGAAATACGCAGAACCCTTTTCCTTCAGGTTTGCTGCATGCAGGCTCTCTCTGAGACAGAGTGCATCTCCGTGTCTGTGAGAGCCCTGAGCAGTTTTTGTGGTTGACTGCTGCACTGGAGCCTTTCAGGGCAGCTCTTACTGGGAGATGTTATAATGCAATAGGATCTTGTATTGCAGCAGAACCCTGCTTAATGCTGAAACTCATCTAGAGTCCCCATGCTCTAGGAGTAGAGGTATCACCAGCAGCTGGGCACTCAAGTTCTAGCCTCCCAGTTGGGAACCACAGAGTACTGGAGGTTGGAAGAAACCTCTGGAGGTTGTCCAGTCCAAACCCCTGCTCAAGGTCAGCTGGAGCAGGAGGTTGCCCAGGACTGTGTCCATTCAGGTTCTGAACATCTCCAAGGATGGAGACTCCACAGCCTGTCTGGGCAGGAAAATACTCAATTGTTTCCCAAACTGGAACGCGTCTGTCTTTGTTTCAGAAGTAGTGAGGTTTTGAGAGATTTTTCTTCTCTGTTTAAGATTGCTTTCTCTTGGTATTTTTAACAAAAATACTTTAAATTGTCTTTCTTCCTATAGGGTTGCTTTTCCATCTTTATCCTTAAAGTCTGAGACCTGAACGTATTTTTTTATTCTGCTGCTTTCTAGTTCCTTGACAGGTTTCTGCAGTCTTGTGACTGAGCTGGCTAGTCACGAGGATAATGCTGTGCAGTGTATTTAGGGTTTTGATTATTATTTTTTTAACTAACAGAATTTTTTTTTTAACTAATAGAAACAAGGATGTAGCTGGCTGATTGGGATGGATTTCTCACTTTCCATAGTAGATTTGTTGTGTACTAGTCCTTTTCCCTGTCTGCTCAGGCATACTCCATCCTTGGTCGCAGCCCTTCCAGTGAGGCAGAGCAGTGTCAGATTGATGCTTCCAAGTTGCTCGTGCTCCTGAATCTCTCAGTTACCTACCTGAAGCTGGAACATCCTGCCCGAGCTTTGACGTATGGGGAAAAGGCCTTGGAGATTGACCAAAGAAACACCAAAGCACTGTTCAGGTGTGGCCAGGTGGGCAAAAATAAATTCCTCTGGTAGCCACATCAAGTAATGACCAAGTCTGACTGCCTGTGGAGAGTACCTAGAATAAACTGAGGAGAGCCACTGAATTAATGCCTAAGCTCCTGCAGCGATCTGATTTATCTGCATCTGAACTTTTGGAAAAATCTGGCTCTCTGTAAATCTGTCACCCAAGTCTTTTCTTGAGGGATTCCTGAGCTACCTAGATCTGTCTCAGAAATGTTTGTAGTCATGCATATTTCAGTCTGAAGAGCAGCAGTGAGTCTATATTTATCTTTCAATGCTTCTGTCTTCTTTTAATGGCAGGCTTGTCTCTGCATGACAGAATACAAGAAAGCCCGGGATTTCCTGGTCAGAGCTCAGCATATAGAGCCGTTTAACCACGACATTAACAACGAGCTGAAAAAGTTGGCAAGGTGAGAGAACTCCTTTCCATTGCTGTGGAAGAGGGAGTACTTAGGCTGGAAACGCCCACTCAAAAATACTTTGGTGTTTGTTTTAAAAAAAAAAAGTTAAACACAAAAGCTGTTGGGTAAATGACTGGGGAAAATGCAGAAAGTCTCTTTTAGAGTTAGGAAGGTTGATTCAAAGGTTTTGCACGCTGGTTACAGGTGATATGTGAGAAGCTGAGAGTATCCCTTCTTGCCATAGGGTTTCTTGGGGTGGGGGGAATGTGTGATACACTCCATCTGAGTGGGTGCGTCAGGCTGATGACAAGGGAGATAGGGAGCTGCTGAAATGCCTCAAAACCAATGAAATGCAGTAGGCTAGCGCTCAAGATGATAATGTTCTGGATTAATCTGGATGATTTTCATTTTCTTTAAGATGTGTTGGTTGATTACAGCACCTTTTTGCATTGCAAGGGCTTCATTGTACGGTACTACGAATACTGATGTTCATCTGTGGGAAGATCTTAAAAGCGAATTTCTTGCTGCTTTGGTGGTAATAAATGAGCAATCCCAAAGGCAAACTTTCCCTTTGCCCACAGGCTGAGTACAGCACAATCCTGCCAGCCTTAGTCATGCCCTAGCCCAGCAAAAACATGACTAACACTAATCTCTGCCCTCACTCTGTTCTTTTGTTTGAAACTGGCAAAAGGAGTAGCTGGTTCCCAAAAGTGTGTGCTGTGCTTCTGGCACTGTTCAGACAGAATGCGGTGAAGTCCCCAGCTTCAGAGATCCCAAAGCAGCCCATGAATAGGAACCCTCTTCTTTCGTGTTTGCTGCTAGGCATTTGCAACAAGGTTTGTCGGGAGCAGTAACATCTCTGATAAGAGCAGTTGGTGTGGCTGGAGCAGCCAGTCTTGTGGGCTGAGGGTCTTCCCCGGGTGACATTTTGGTGGAGAGCTGTACTTGCACATCTGTGTCCTGTATATCCAAGTCGTCTGTAATAGTCTGTGACAATACCAAGTCTTCAAATTTGTTCTCTTACTTCAGAAGTATGGAGAACCTGAAGGTAGTATTAGCTGCTGGTCTGGAAATCTGAAGTAAACCACTTCTACTCATCCTCATCTGCCTCTGGGTACCTTGCTACCAAATGCTAGGTGAACACAGGTAGTTAGCAAATAGTTCTGGGTGACAGAGTAGCTACTCTTGGAGGCTTGGTTTGCAGGTGGTGTCAAAGACCTATGGTACAGTGGTAGAAGTCTTGATTCTAGAGGCCTCTTGGACTCGTTCAAAATATATTGGCTGGTAGAAGAAAAACCTTGATAATAATTTTGAGCTCGTTCTGCCAAGAAGCAACAAGGCATTCAGCCTCCAGGGAAGCAGCAGGCAGGCTTATCAGCTCTGAGTCTGGAGGTATCAGCACGTACAACTAATGCATGTTGCAGTAAGCTGGGTATGCATTAAACATCTGTTGTCTAGGTGTATCTGCTTTACTGCCAGTTAAAAGTGGTGTATTTTTTGCTTTTACAATGACAGAGAGTGGAATTAGTATGAAATAGATGAAAACGATATTGGGTGTTGCTAGTCATGCCACACCTCAGTCTGGATCTCTGTAATGTTACCAAGCTGCCTTGCTTGCAAAAACCTGTAAATGTGATCTGGCAAAGGCTTCAAAAATGAAATATGAATCAAAATCTTGTTCTTAAAAGCTTTTAATTTCCTTACTGAATACACTTACACTTAGCAAAAAGAAGTGTTTTATGTTAATCAATAGCTACGTTTTGGTGCATAAAACAGAACTTCGGAAAGTGCCCATTTAACAGTTAAATCAAGTTCTTGGCAAAGTTCACTTTCACCAGAGACAAACAGGCAGAACCCTGGGAGAGCATTTTGTGGAACACGTCTAGTACCAGCTGTAGTGGTCTTGGTGCAAGTTCTGCTGCTGCCTTTGGCAGCTTTTTTAGGAGATGTGCATTGTATCAAATCTGGAACGAAATAGGGTTGTTCTGACATCTGGCATGAAATTGTGCCTCTGAGTGAGGGGTTCTTGGATTTCCTTCTTTGTTAGACATGTGAACTTGTCCGGCCTAGGTGGGCATCGCTGATATTCTTAGGATGGGTAGCTGTGACAACATCTGTCTGCAAGACTTCAAAGCAGAGATGTGCTGTGCTCAGGTTTCATTGAATGAAGCACTTCTGAGTTGTGGGCACACACCTGTTGGTCGCAGGGGGCAAAGAGCATTACCACCATCGTGCTTCTGCTGTTTCTGGTGTTGCAACAAAAACTTTGCTTTTGACCTTATATGGTAGCAGATGCAGTGGAGCTGCCCCTACAGGCAGCCATTGATCCCTGGGACAGTGCCCAAACTGAGTCATGCTCTGGCTCAGGGATTCCTCACCAGTGAAGTGGAGCACAGGGTGTGGAGGATGCTGTGCTTCCTCCCAGCCCTGCCGGTGCTGGGAGAAGCCGTGCTTAAAATGGAGTGGTCTGCATAGCTTTTACCGTGTAAATGTGATGCTGGCAGGAAAGCGAGACTGGAGGGGGAAGCATTTGCCCTGCCATCTACATAGTCTGGACACACATCGCTCCTGTCCCTTACCCATCCTCTGCCCAGCTTCAAGGGGTCAGTAGTAGATAGCCATTAGTGTTAGCTTGCCAAGCAGTGGGGCACCTGGACCGTGTGTCCTGCTAGGTACTGTAGTGGCTTGCACAAGGAGTGGTGCAAATGAGGGGGCATGAAACTAGACCAGAGGATGCAGCTGGGGGTTCCTCTGCATCACCACACACTTGCAAAACTAGTGTAGAAAGCATCTGGCCACCCCAGGGAAGTGGTCACGGCACCGAGCCTGACAGAGTTCAAGAAGCCTTCGGACTAAATTCTCAGACCCGTGGTCTGATTGCAACCTTGATAAAGGTTGCCCTTTAGGGACCTAGGAGTTGGACTCGATGATCCTTGTGGGTCCCTTCCAGCTCGGGATATTCTATGATTCTATGAAATCAAATGATCTTAGTAGCTAATAGGTACCAGCAGAGAAGAGACCCAAGGTCTGGGGATAAGGCAGAATTCATTCCCAGGCATGGCAGAAAGAAGGAACTGAAGGAGCTGCTCCTTTTCTACCAGCACGCTCTTATACTAGGCTAGTTTATTTTAAAGTGTGTGTGTATTTTTTTTCTGGTTGCGGCACTGACAGTTGGGTGGGCAATCCATAGCCCATGGTTCCATGTTTGTGCTCTACTTTCCAGCTGCTACAAAGACTATATGGAAAAGGAGAAAGAAATGTGCTGCCGAATGCTTGCCAATCTCAACTCTTCTCCTGCGTGACCAGAAAAAAAGGTAACCAAGTTGTGAAAAGGCTGAGGTCTCCTAAAGCCACTGTCTACTCTGGACTGGGTTTTCTGGTGTGTGTGTGGGGGAACCTGCTTCTCTTCTGCATGGGAGGATTTTGGTGGCAAAATATAGGTTAATGGGAATGTGTGGAGGGGAAGGGGCAGGACGGCAGGGTGAAATGCTACTGCACTGTGCTTGGGGAATCTTTCCTGCCAGGCAGGCTGGCATGGGACAGGAACCTGAAACTGGCAGCACTTGAGTAAGTTTGTTGGTTTTTTTTTTTTGTGCTGCTCATCCCAGTTATTCCTTGTCAGAGCCAGGGGGAGAAATAGCTGTGTAGTCTTGTTTCTCTGCCAATTAAAAGAAACAACAACAAAAAAATAGTTCCTGTCAAACTTAAGAATTGGATTTCCTCCTCCCCTCCAGCACTCCTGCCTGGAGCTGTTAGAATGCCTCACTTGAGAAAAATCTACATATTTTATTTCTATTTTTTTGAAATATTAAAAAAAAAACTTTGTATAGAAAATTTCAAATAGATGTTTTGGACTCTTTAAAGCCTTAAGTCTTCTAGCAAAATTGACAGGTTTATAAATGCACAAAGGCTCTTTGATCTTTTTTTTTTTTTGTCAAAACCTTTGGAAGTCTTCACTGGTCTCTTGCCTCAGGGTAAGCCCTAGGGAAAGGCTTGTGGAAAATGACAGCAGCCTTCTGTCAGAAAGCATCGCCAGCTCAGGGCTGTCAGAGGTCGCTGCCATTCTATCTCAAACAACATGGGCAGTATCCCTCTAATTGCTGAAAATGAGTATTAGCAGCCTTTCTATCATCAGCAGTGTGAGCGCAGGATGCAGCTGTGGTATTTTAAGGTTGGCTCTTTCTCGTCTGTGGCTGTGAGGAAGCTAACCTGATATTTGAGGAAGAGGTTTGATTGAATGGCTGTTTCCTAAAGCAACACATCCTTCTTCTGGCTTGAGGTGCCTCCTTGCTGTAGCCTTTACCCCTCCTGTCTCCCCTGCGCCCCGACCCTGGCTGCGTGTTGCTGAGCTGCCTCAGAGCACAAATTCTTCTGCTCTGGGTTCAGGATGAGATGGGCAGATCTGTTAGCAGGTCCCTACCCCCAGGCAAGTCGCTGGGAAAGGGGGTTTGTGACTGACTGTGGTCTCGCCAGCGTGCGCAGGAAGCCCGTGGCTGCAGACTTGGCAAGGAGGCTCCAAGTCTCAGTTTACTGACTTTCAGAGACTTGCAGTTTGAAAGCCTGTATGACTTGCATCTCGTTTCTGACTGTAGTACATAGCAATGCCTGACCTGGGGAGCTTCTTGTGTTGATCTGCGCATCAGCTGGCCTTGTGTTGTGGTAGAGCTTTGAGTGAACCAAGCGATCTGCTGGGCCAGCAGGCAGGTCCTCCCATGGCAAGGCAGCGTGGCCTCTTCTTTCTCAAAGAGAGGCTAGCAAGGATACCAATTCCCACACAGTTGGTGTAATGGGATGTAGCTATTTTTGCAAGTAAAAAAGTGTCTTCAGTTAGCGGAGACTGGGAAGTGCAAAGGGGAAGGGCAAAGGAGATGCCTTTGAGGCAAGCTTAAAAATTGGGCTGAACTGTCCATCAGCCAGAGTTTCTCCGCTGGCTCCTACTGATGCAAATGCACACTGCTTTCCTGGAGCTCTGCCTGCTCAAACAGCTGATTGTCAGCTGTCAGAGATTTCTGACCTTCCTTGAAACTGGTTTTAGTTGCAGTATTTTTTTTAAAGTCTTCCAGACAAATTTACATCACTGAGACCTACATAACAACCCACCGTTAATTCCTTGTAAGAAAAATATCTTGCTGCTGTGTCTTGCTTAAAAAAAATAAAATCATTAAGTATTCAGAGAGGAGCACAGCAGTTCCAATTGGAGCTCCTGCTCTCTCTCAAAGGCACCACTAACTAGCCAGAATTGAGGCAGAACATTCTTTAGTGTTTTCTGACAACTTTGTACGAGTTCAGTTTAGGGCACAAGCTGTACTCAGTCAGTCTGGCAGGCCTGTTTTATTCTTTCTCTCTTAAGTATTTAGTGAGTAGATGGCCTGTGAATGCTGCCTGTAGCTCATGGCTAATGCTCCAGTGGAATTGCAACAGTTATGGAAAACTTTCCTGCATACCAGTTGGCAGGTGCTTCTTGAGTGTTGATCTGACCCGATGTCCAGCTTACCAGCTGAATGACTCAGAGCTGTAGTTGTGGCATTCTCTCCCTCCTGACTCACTGCTATGTCCCCCTGGTTCAGCGCTCCTACCCAAGTGGCTTTGCTGTAAGCTTTGCGATCTGCAGTGGTTGCTTTGTTACAGGGGCAAAAGGTTCGTTTGTCTGTACTGGGTAACCCAGGGCTGCTGTTTTATGTTTTCCACGATGACACTCAAAACCAGACACACCTGCATATACTCATTCTGCCTGGTATTTCTATATGTCTCTCACTGTGGAGTATAGTTCCTGTAATTTCCACAAGCAGCATCTAGCTCACAACACACTTTTTCCCTTTTTAGTGGAGTTTTATGTCAGAATGAACATTTTCTTTGGTGAAATATGAGGCTACTCTTGATGCTTCCTGGAGGAATTCAGAAATACTCAGGGGTAGAAATAGAAGCATAAACACTTTCTTAAATCTGTCCCGCAGCAGTCCCTTGCAAACACAATGGCTTGGGACCTCATGCTTGCCCCTCTTCAAGTTTTGGTTATTTGCCTGCCTCTGTACACCTTGTGTGGTGCAGCATGTGTCACGCCATGTTATCTGGTACACGCATAGCTATAAGTCCCCCTTGGTGCCCCTTAAACTGTAGAATGGATGGACTGAGGAGCACTGGCTCAGTGAAGTTTTGTTCCAATGAAATGTGAAGGTTTTTGGTGAGAGACTTTAAACCCTGCAAAATAATGGAACTTACTGTCTTCGTATTGCTGTGGTCCTTCACGATGAAGAGAACCAAATCATGAGGCATGGAGACAAATTCCCTAGAAATGTCTGGATCCTTGTAGAGGGTCCTTGGTGGTAGTTTCATCCCAGAAAGGTGAATCTCTATGCTTTCTTTTTCTCCTTTTTACCTTTTTTTTTCTTTTAATTAAAGGTGGGCCAAAGCTGAAGGCTTGCCTCTAATGTGTATCTCAATTCTGATACACAGGAGAAGTGGCCTCAGTAGCTGAGAGCATACAGGGAAGTGTTCCAGTGAAAACAAACAATACTAAAATTATGGCAGGAAACTATGAGGTCGAAGTTGAGATTGCTAGACCCTGCTATTTGTAGCAATTCTGAAGCCATTAATTGTTAAGAATCGGCTGCGGAATTGGGGCTGTGTCACCAGGTAGAAGTGACTGTAATTGGGCTTAAAATCAGCATCAGTTGCCAGTTAAACTGACCAAATAAGCTAGAAGAGACTTGCAAATGAACAGAGGAGTATGTGCATAATACAGTCAAAACTCCTGCCTTGGGAAGGCTCCAGACATTGAGTAAACAGCAGTTTGCTCCTTCCCCTCGTGCTCTCCCTTATTGCTGAGCTGAAGATCTAAAATGTGCCTCCTGCTGATACTGTCCCTACCCACTGTGTAAGACTGAACAACAGAACCAGCGATTTCACTTCTCCTTTAGCATGTGCAAATTATTGTGCCACTGAGGTGTCCTGTGCTGTGAAGGAAATTAAGTATCCGCTTTATGCTGAGCATTGCTAGAGCTAGTGGGAAGGCTTGACGGATGACTTAATTAAGCATTTTCCTTGCTAAGCAGAGGGAGGAGAAAAGCTTTAACAAGGTTGTTGGTTGTTTTGGTGGGTTTTTTGATTTTTTTTTTTTCCTGTATATCTCTCTTCCTGTAGCATCTTTTTTTCTTGCAGAGGAGTTTTAAAGTTATGTCTGTGGTAGTACCTGTAATACCTATCTGGAAGATTGGTAGGCTATGGTCTCTTCTAGAAACCAGAAGTGGAGAAATGACTCCACCACTTCTACATAGGGATCCCCTGCTACCCATGCTTATCAGTCTGGTGTACTGGACATGTGTCCCTGGTTTGTCATGCTGTGACGACAGGTCTGGCCAAAAGATAGTGTGGAGGGAACTGAGGGCAAGGACCAGAAGGAGACCACTGGGTGCTCCTGTGTTCTTTGAACTCTGATGTACTCTTTTGGATCACGAAGGCTTGGTTACAGAGGTCCTTGGTGGGGGTACTTAATGTACTAGGGGTGGCTTTGCCCAGACTGGGTGGGAGACCCATGCAGTATCTCAGGTTGCCCTGCAATGCATGTCCTCCAAGGCACTGGTGAAGTGCTGGTACTCCAGTCTCATCAGAGGGGTGTCTTTGGGCCCAGCCCAAGACCATCTGCTCTGAAACTTACTGAATATCTAAAGCCTGGTGTTCCCCTTTGCATGCTCAATCCTGAGCCTCTCAGGTGAGGTAGGAAGGGGTTCATGGCTGCATTTCTCCTCAAACTCCTGCCTGTCTCCTGCTGAGTTTGGAGGTTGGAGAAACCTACCTCAGGTAGTGACCAAACAGACAGATTTTGGATGGAAGTCTGCTGCATGTGCCTGTGACTCATAGGCCTGGGATTGGATTATTGCTTAATTGTGCTGTTGTTGAGGCACAAAAGCTCCCAGTGGTACTTTTAGTCCTTGTGGCCTTGCAGGCGGTGGTAAGCAGCTCTCCCTGGGCTCCCATGCGCATATGCCATTCCATACAGTAGACAGGCAGAACTGACATGCCTGGCCACCAGTCCTGCTGATCTGGGGTGCTACAGACTTCCCCTCTGGGCTAGCAGAAGAAATGTCTTTATCCTATCTGTTTCTTTTAGTCTTAAATCTTATATGTCATGCACGGTCTTATACAGCAAAACGAAGGGCCCTTTTCCATATACTCTTGTGTGCTTGTTCTTCTAGTCTGGTTTCTTGGAGGGGTGTTGAGCGTGGAGAACTGTAACCATGCCTGCGTGAAGAATCATGTATCATTTGGGGCTTGGAAGACATTACTGACTCCAAAGAGTGAAGGATGTTTTTCACTGCTTGCTTATTTCAGTGACAACTTATCCTGAGCAGAAACACAAAATGATCTAAATCACTGTGCGTGGACTTGGGCCAGCTGTGGCCTGGCTGTTGTAGCCCTGCATACTGCCCGCACTGGGATCAGTGTCACTGGGTGCAGGTGTCCCTGTGTCCCACTGCTCCAGCACGGTTCTGCGCTCAGGACTCTCACTGGGACCAGGCATCAGAGCCTGTGGTAGGAATGAGAGTGCAGGGGAGCTGGAGCACAGTACAAGGTAATTCCAACCCCCAGGGGGCAGGGGGGGGAGATGATGACTTCAGACAATGGTGGTGCAAAACATGCCCTGGTGGCTGATTTTTTTATTATTATTATTTTTTAGGGGCCTTCGATGTTTTTTTAGCTTATTCAACAGACACCACTTTGTTCAAGTAAAACTGTAAACTCCTAATGTCCTGACACCCTAGGCTTCAGGCAGGGTGCTCCTCTGATCATGAGAGGGTGCTGGCAGTGATCAGGGCTCTTGTGAGGTCTGCCAGCTTTCTGCTCTAGTGGAATAAGTGGTGAAACACCAGCAGACTTTGGAAGACTTTAAAATGCTCTAACTGGGCCTTGTGTTATCTGTGATGATGCAGAGACAGCTGAGATTAAAGAGAGTGCTAAGGGCCCCCAAAAGTGTGCACTGGTTTTGGGAAATACTCCCCTGCTTGTGAGCTACCAAGCATTGTTCATCAAGTGCAGCCTCATAATGGGGTCTTGCCATCAGCAGTGACATGGAGCAGCTTATTGCAAGATCTGAGGCTCATCACTGCTTAAGCAGCACCAGGGCATTCACTGCTGTGTCTGATGTTGTGGTGATAGCACTTTGCAACAAGACAACTTCTATGGTTGTCAGCAGTAAGAGGTAGGAGTTACTAACAAGGGTTTCAGATTTGGGGGATATTGCTTTTGGGAAGGCTTTTTGCTTAAGACATGGGGAGTGTCTTGGCACTACTGTGAGTCAGTTTGCAGATTTGCAGAGTTGCTTGCAAAAAGGGAAGACATGACCTTCATGTGCCTCTCCCAGTACCCATGCTGCTTTACTGGGGAACTGTTGATTTGACAGAATGCTGAGCAGCATTGACATGAAAGTTATCTGAGCTCTTGAAGGACTGGGAGCTGCTGTAAGCATCAGTTTCAGCCCAGACTTGCTGGATGAAGTCCTTTCTGAGTCAAAGTATGTGTTGAAGAGCTCATGCTTTCCTTTCACCTTCTTGTAATTGTCCCTCTTATGAGACCTCTTGCTCTCTGAGGAAGTTTTGTTGCTTTAAGGGATTTTCTTTCTGGAAATGCTTGGGAAAGAGCTCTGCTTCCTGTGTTTCTCCTCTTTGCTTTAGTATCCTTGTTGCACAAAAGATCTGACTGGACATGACAGACCCTTTCACCATCACTTCAGGTTTAGGATGGTAGTGCATGTCATCGGCGTTCAAGCTCTCTGGAGTCAAGACTTGTTAAGGATCTCTGGTTAATTCTTCCTTCCACCGAACTGTCTTTCTAGTGTACAGGCACTTGAGAATCATTGTGGGTCTTTTGCAGAGCTGAGGATTATGGATCAACTGGCAGAAAAGCTGTCCTGAGGGGAAAATAATAACATGTAAGGACAGATCTTCAGATAATAATGGAAGTTCATATAGCTTGATGATATAAACCAGGAGTACAGCATCTTCTCCTTGCACCTTCACCTTTGTTTTGACATCTCTTGCACCCGTAATGGAGTAGTCCTGGCAATTGTTGGTCAGCCTGTTCAAGCCTTCAGACCTGGGGAGTCTCTGAGCTTCTGCATGCTCTTGTACTACCTGAAGATAGGCTTCACAGTAATCTTGGCCATAAAAGTGAGTTCACTTGAAGCAGTAACAGCTGGACATCCTTAAACAACACCTTGGTGAGACAAATGAGGGTATGGCTGACTGCAAAATTGCTTTTGTAGACAGCAGATAAGTGGTATCCTAAGCAGGTAATTTTCTGAAGGCATATCGCATCTCAGAGACCGGCTCCCTGTGATGGGAATATGTAGCATTCCCTCTAATAATTGTCCTGACAAACCATGAATGTCTGTTGTTGTAAATAGCTGTTTCTTCTCATTGTATCAGGGTGGATTGCCCAGCACATCATGTTACCAGCTGGCTGATAGCGAGCTAGCTGTAGCTGAGCTTTGTTCTTGCGTTCAGAAGAGCTGCAGCCTGTCAGTAACCTCTCATGGGGTCTACGCGATGCATTTAAGAAGGAGCTTGTTCACGTCCTGGTGGCAGTGGTTTTCCTCCAGACTGTCATTTCAGAGTGGCAGTTCCTTTTGGACTTGTTGGGTCATGAATGAAGAGCACTTCTCAGGCGATTGCCGTTCGGGAAGGTTTCAGCTCCTTTGCTGATCTGTGCTCCAAAAGCTTGCATGTAACGTGCTCTTTCAGAGTGCTCCTGGGGACCTGTGGTGTAAGATGTACTGTATGCTTGTGACTAACAAGTCAAGACTTCGTTCCTTTCTTCTCCATAGTCAGTGACCGTAAGGTTTGAATTGAAGTGCTGAAAATGAGGTATTCTGCATCCTGTTACAAGCACTTGGAGGCTGCATTTCTCTGAAAGTAGCTGTTGTCTCTTAAATGCACTTCTCTGGGATGTAATGGCCAGGCCAGCCTCCCAGGCTGTCAGCTCTCCACAAAGCTGATGACTTGATTGTTTCTCTTGAGAAGTACCTTCTCGCTGTGGGTTATCTCAGTGCAATGCTGTTGGGAGCTGCTGCTTCAAAGCATAGGTTTAATGCGGGCTGAACTGGCAGGAGCTGTGCTTTAAGTGCACACTTCTTCCCAGCTTCCTTGTGCTTTGGCGAAAATTTTATCTGCTCCACTTGGTGCCTATACCACACTGTTTTCTGCAGCCTTTCTGGAGACTGAGGCAGGAGAGGGGGAGCGGGGAAGACGCAGCTACATTTCTTCATGCAAGAAAGCAGCTTAAACAAATTTTAACACCTTAGTTAAACATTAACAGTTAATTATGGCTTTAATGCAGAGTAAAGGCGATTGTGATTATAAGTGGCCTGTGACCTGGCATGTTGTTTACTGTAAATCGATGCTCAACTGCTTTGTCTTTCTGAAGCATGAATTAAAATAGCTGGCACAGAGTTCTGTCTGAACTTCAAAGTGAGCCTGTGTGGTGGTGTTTTGTGTGGCTGAGTTGCTGCCAACCTGCTTTTAAGGGAAGGAAACAAGCATTGGAGTGGAGTCCTGGTTGGAGCGTGCCATTCTTCTACCTGCCAGAGCAGCAAACGCTTTGAACACCATCCAACTCTCTGCATCTTCAGGGCCGTGCATTTCCCCTCCACTTCTCTTTTGATTGTGTAGCCATTAGGTGGAAGTAAAAGAGATGAACTGATCAAA
Source organism: Anseranas semipalmata (assembly GCA_013399115.1). Classification (NCBI taxonomy): domain Eukaryota; kingdom Metazoa; phylum Chordata; class Aves; order Anseriformes; family Anseranatidae; genus Anseranas; species Anseranas semipalmata. The sequence goes on from VXAA01001653.1 coordinate 165,407, forward strand.
CACTCCTTGAAATGGCTTGAGGGTTTCAGTTTGAATTTTTTTTAATTAGCTCCATGTAAAGACTTTATTACTTCAAATAGCAGCCACGAAACCAGAAGACTCAAGTTGGATCCGTTGTTTTTATGGTGCACAGGAAGTCTCAGTAGCTGTAGGTTTTATACCCAGCTAGACACCCCAAACCACAACTAATAGCCAGTGGAAGCATCAGGTGATTATCTTTTAAGTACATCTATCAGGGACACATAAAAGAAAGTGCTATGTGGGTATAGTATTAGACTGACAAGTAGCAGAGTAGAAGCCAGTTGCATTTTAACAGGAGCAAAGATGCTTTTCTCTAATAAAGCGCAGAACACCACAGAACATCAAGTCTAAGGATTTTTTTTCACTTTAGAAACCTTTCTTTTCTTGTCCTAGTTGCTACAACTATATGCTGTGAACTGGAGAAATGATTTAAGCATTTCTATCTCTGATTAATTTTCAAAGAAAAGAGATCAGCTGCAGTGGCCTCTAGTAGTTTTCTTCCTTCAGAAACTTCCTCTCCCCTTTCTCCTGGTCTCAGGGTAGGTACTAGATAAAGCTGTCAGACCAAAGCTGACTGTAACACAAGATACAGTGAATGTCCAGTTCAGTTTTGGAAGGTTTGGCAATAAGAGGTGGCCTGATAAATGAAGCTGTAAGATGGGATTTCATGAGTGTGAATGAACCAGGACAGTGACTCAGTGCTGACTTTATACTGTGAGTCTTATTTTGTGCTAGACTAGAAATCTGCTGCTGGTGTATTTCTGGCAATCTTGAAAGTCGCTTGACTGTTCTGTGCTTTTATTATCCCAAACTATAGTTAGGGGCAGCCTTTGAGAGAGGCAGATTGTCCTGATTCAGACTAACAGTTTTCTGGCTGGGTGTCATTTGAGTCACAAGTTCTGAGTTGTCTCGTGTGGCTCTCAGCATATTGACTGAATAAAACCTGGGTTCTTCAAGGTCACTGGGGGAAGATGAGTAATCTGGTCAACCTCATAGCTAACTCTGTGAGCAGGATATTGGACAGGAGACCAATTCCTTGCAGCCCTAATTGTCCTGTGATCCTGTGGTGCAAGAGCGAAATAGTTGCCTTCTAAGGATATATAATAAATGAGGTCTATATCTTGAGCATTGTGTGATGCTTTGTCTTCTCATCCTTTAGTCGGTACATGTCTGTTTTCCTCACAACTGCTGCTTTTTAGCCTTCTGGTTAGCAGTCTGTAAGTTGATATCCTCTAAGGAGTAGACTTCTCCATTTTGCTGCTGGTAATTTGATTTAAATTTGCAGAGATCACCACTGCAGCCAAGCTGGCTGAACAAGCTCAAGTGGCTACAGCTCCTGAAAGAGTAGCAAAAACTGATTTGGGCTCCTGGTATTCTTAAACTGAGAGAAGATAGGGCGTCTTTTGAATGTACATCTTTCTTTTGACCCTCAGAACTTCTGTAGGAGACAGATAAAAGGTTACCTTGTGGAAAGGTTTCTAAGGATTTTTCTGGTTCTTTTGGTTCTTTTTGGTTTTGTGTTTTTTTTCTTTCCACTGTTCATCCTAGAAATGCTGGAGGGATGAGGCTGACTTCTCAGCAGTGTTTCAGTACCATCTGTACTCTGACAAATCAGGGAAACACCTTCCATATCGGTATTCCTCTGCGAGTCATCTCAGGGTTACCAGTTGCAGCAGCATCATGAGCAGCAGGATGCTGAAATACGTAACAGGTACATCAGAAAGCAGCACGTATGTGTGCTGAGTGTCTTACCCCAGGTGCTTAATGGCTCTGAGGACAATAGGGAATTCCACGTTATGCTTGCATGCACCACAGCTGCACTAGAGAACTTGTGGTGTTAGACCAGTACTTAAATATGAGCTCAAACAGCTTGTGAGGGCCAGGGAGCAGGAGGTGCTGGGGCTCTCTGCAGGTCGGGAGGCAAAGGGACAGCATGGCTGGAAGAGGCACTGGAGGAGGCAGTGAGTTTTTGGCAGCAAGGTCAGTGCTGTGGAACTGTAGCCATGTAGAGGGTGAGGCAGATGATCTGAGTCCTGATCAGTGACCCAAAAGGTTCTCCCTTTGAAATACAGAGGAAAAAGGAATCACAGTTTAGAAACAGGTCTGGATTATATCCAGAGAAAATGCCCTACACTTAAATACTGGTTTCCTTCTAGTGAAGCTCTAGTAAACTTAAAGAGCTGGAGGGATGGGGCAGGAACTGCAGGTGAGAGAGGCTTCTCTGGGTGCAGAATCTGTCGTCATCTCAGTGTGTGCTGGTAAGGGCCCAACTCCAAGTGAGAATGATGGAGCAGGGGGAGCTAACAAAGGATGAGATGCTGGGAGCACTGTGTGCCTCGATACATTTGCAGGCGTTGTCATGTTGTGGCTAAGCCTCTTGGTGGTAATGCCCTCCATAAAGGAATAGGGCGGGAGCAGGGGAGGAAGATGGGAGCAAGCAAATGTAGTGAGAAGCGATAGAAATCTCAGAGGAGGAGAATGGTGAATCTAGGAGACAGGAGACTGACTTCTCAAAACAAAAGAGTAAATATCCAGGCACTGGGTTTCCCAGAACAGAGTTGGAAAAACGTGTTTTTATGTCAAAATTGTGTGTAATGTGGATGACCCAGTGTAGGAAGGGAGGTGGCCTGAAGGGCAATTTCAGGGTTTCTTTGAGGTGGGCTTGCTAATTTTCAGTTCTTATTGCTAAATACTCAGTTTCCTCCAAGTCCCAGAGGAGGAAGTTGAATGAATTTTATAGGAATTCTGCTGTGCCTGTTCCACTTATAGAATCATAGAATATCCCAAGTTGGAAGGGATGCACAAGGATCATTGAGTCCAACTCCTAGGTCCCTAAAGGGCAACCCAAAATCAGACCATGTGTCTGAGAGCGTAGTCCAAACGCTTCTTGAACTCTGTCAGGCTCGGTGCTGTGACCAGTTCCCTGGGGAGCCTGTTCCAGAGCCTGACCACCCTCTTGGTGAAGAACCTTTTCCTGATATCTAGCCTAAACTTCCCCTGACGCAGCTTCAGGCCATCTCCCCGGGTTCTGTTGCTGGTCACCAGAGAGAAGAGATCAGCGCCTGCCACAAAACTCTTGGGTGATTCTTTCAGGGCTACTATAGACATGGGCTAGTAACTATTGACCTATTAATGCTTACAGCTCCTAAAATGGAATAAAATGTACAGTGATCCTGTGGGAATGTTGACTGTAGTATTTATTATCCTAGGACTTCCCTAGCTGACGAAAGAACGGTTCTTGGACAAAAAGGAGACTTACCTCTGGGCACATGGAGATTTCGGCATTGGATCTACGTTTTGAGAAAAGGGGAAAGAACACTGTCTTGTTTAGAGAGCATGATGTGGAGGTTCTGTTGGTGTATACACAACCTGGTTTTCCTGAAGTTGGTTCTTGTTTGCCATGTTCTGGGCAATGTTCTCAGTTTCTAGAACTAAGTCCTGCTGTATGGAAAAAGGATTGCCCTCTCTTCTCCCTTGCATGCTCTTTGAAGAAAACTTTCTTGACATGCTATCTTTTTCAGGTTCTGGGCTGCTTTTAGGGAATCTGTAAATACAAGTAGGATGCCATGAAGTTTTGTATTGTTTATACAGATTGTTCTTTCAAAAGTTATGTTTAATATTGTTTTTGTTCTGAAAAAATAAATCAAACTGAGAACTAATGCTGGCAGGACTTGTTCCAATTTATTGTGCAAGAGTGATTAATGTCTCTCTTCCAGTGTAAGGAACTGGAATTTGGAAATAGGGTCCAGTCTGTTAGTGTAGCTAGCTCCCTTCTTGTGCAACATCATGTTGTGCTCTTTGTTTTGGCTGAGCATTCTAGTGTTGATACTGAATTTCAAATTACTTAAGAATACCAGCTTTTTACCCTTCAAATATTGCTGACTTTTCTAGCTTTGAACAAGGTGGTTTCCTGTTGGAGCAAAATCCACTGTGTGCTCCCTACTTCTTTCTGAGCGCAGGCCTTTGTGGCATGGCTGAGTTGATCAGTGCAAAAGCAAGTGCCTCTTGGTGAGACAGCAGCCAGCGGATACAGAACTAGCAAGAAACCACTGAGATTCTGTAGAGGAGGAACCTGGTAACACGAAACACTTTTAATATTTGTTCTGTCCATGTTTGACTAGGATGGATAATGTCTTCTAAACATGATTCAGTGCCTTGTTGTTGATTTGCAGGGCAGGGAGAGTTGCCTGTGGTCAACGTGTGTTCCAAGGTGGCCTCTTGCCAGGAGAGAAATGTCTGAAGCATTCTTGTTTTCCCCAGTTGTGCCAGCATCTTTATGGCTTTTGGACTCCATACCACCACACTCTGATGGTATCTTAAAATAAAATGCCCTCTTGGTAGGACATACTCGGTAGGACATACTGAAGAAGGAAAAATAAGGTTAGGAAAGCTTTGGGTTGGCAGCATCTTGTAAGCACACTTGTGGACCTTTCTGCTTGTCTACTTGTTCTGGTCCTTTGTGCTTCTGGAGAAAGAACATCTTGGTCTCTGAGAGGGAGAAGGTCTAATCCTGCTGTGCTGCTTAGTTAGAAGAAAACAGATCTAAAGAGTGGGGTTTAAGTTTCTTCCTCTTTCCCCTATGATCTGATTTTTTTTTTTTGCCAGACCTGCTTTTTCGAAAAGCCTCCCAAGAGCATTAATCTGATCAGAAAAAAATATATATGATACAATTGTCTTAATTATACAGTGCGTTGCGTTATCCTGCTTCAAAAGTCCTGATGTGTGGTGATAATATACAGCTGAAGAGCAAGTGTTGCATGGAAGGTATTCAGTGAGACTTTTAACTGAGCTGGCAGGTGACTCAAATCATTCACTCTGATTAAAAGGTCGCAAGCCTGAGCTCTCATCTGCTAAATGTGGCTGGTTTCTTGCATTTGGATTTCTGTAGCTGTTGTGGCCAGGGCTTCCCAGCTGTTCTGTCTCACAGAAACCTGTGAAACCCTGTCTCCTGTGCTTTGCATTGGTCTTTTCCAGTCCTTGTTTGGTTCACAGTACCATGAGAGATGATTCCTTTTTGCTAGGTCAACACTAGATGGCAATGCATCCTTCGTAATACTTTGCCAAAGGCAAAGCAATTCAGGGGTTTGTTTCTGGTGGGCTTTATATCTGGATATTGGTCTTTGTTTGTACAAATTGTTCCAGTAGCTTCCTTTGATTGGAAGCTGATGCCTTTTTCCCTACACAAAGCAGAGAACTATGTTTCTTGACCGTTAGGATAAGATACGAGACCCGAAGACATAAATGTGGCAGAATTTTCAAGCATGAGATAGCTGTGCTTTTCATGGAGCTTCTTCAGCCTTTTGCTCTGACGTGGGGCATTTTGGCATTTGTCTGATAGCCTTTGGGTGCTGGGTTGAGCGAGCATGGCATCCACTTTGGGTGGATGTGTAAATGGAAACTTGGCACAGCTGTGTACAGACAAACTTGCAAAGGCAGAACCATCTCCTCTCCAAGCTTGTATGGACAAAACTCATGGAAAGCATCATTCAAGGCATAAAATCTTAAATATGTAAGTGGATATTGGTGGGATGGCTTGCTATGTCACGGTAGGGACTCCTGCAAGTCTCAGAAAGATCTGCTCCCGTTGTCAGCTGCCAGCTGTGCACACTGCAGTGCTTCCAGTAATGGCAATTATTAATTATTAATTGGCATCCCCAAGCTGCCTCCCAGCCTGGGCCAGCAACGTGTATTTGACCTGGAGTCTGCCTCTAGGTTGAAGTCCAGTTTACTGATGTGCTAAAGACTTTGCATTGTCAACTAGAGTTTGCCAAAGTGAATTTTTCTTTATGAAATGAATGCCAAAAATTACTGTTCTAATTTTTTTTATTACTTTTTTTTTAAAGGAAGAAATGCAAACTTTCAGCCTCTGGGCAAGATCAAAAATGTGTTTGAATCTTTATTTGGCATTAAAACAGAAATGCAAGTCCTTGGGCAAAACAGAAAATCTCTGCAGAGAAACACAATTTCTGATTGTTAATCAGAAAATGTGGGCCTTTTGAGAAGTTTGCTGCTGGAATTTTTATTTTTGGCCAAAATGCCACTTTTTTCACCCCCATTAAATAGTTTGACAAACATCTTCAGGGTGTTCCATGGAGAAACTGTTCCAAAGGTTGGTTACCACTTACAGCTCAAAAGTGGTCTTGTAATTTCCAGTTTGGGTTTATCTAATGTCAACTTGCAGCTTCTGAACTTGGCTGAGCAATTAAAGTATTATCTGATACCGTATGATGTTTTCGTGGTGTGGGTGTGCTCGAGCTTAACCAAAACGCAAGATGATGTGTGCCCTCACTCCCTGCCCATCGCTTCAGCTCCTCAGGCTGTGAGGGGAGGACAAAACCTAAATGAAGTGCGAATGACAACCCCTGCCTCGTGCATGTCAGCCTCCAGCCAGCTCTCCCTGCTTGTTGACCCCCTTGTACCACTGCTCCATACCAGTGAGTGCTGCAGTGAGGGCACTGTGACCACCTTGTCCACTGTGGTGGCAGTTGGTGTTCAAGCCCTGGGGAGCGTTGGTGGGTGTCAATGTTTTTGCCATGTTGTGTGCACAAGCCTGTGGGATGTGCTTGCAGCTTGGCCAGGGTTAGGGGGGGCTGGAATCACCAGCAGGTACGCAAAACGTGTGGGATGGCAGAACTGAAGGTGGGGTGACATGCTGAGGGCATGTAGGAACCCAGGGGCATTGGTGGTGATGTGGGTGCTAAGAGGCACTCTAGGTTTTGGCACCTCTGTTGGTGAGAGCACCAAGGTCTGGGTGTCACCTGAGTGTTCATGGCAGGTGTCGGCGGTCGATCCTGCTCTGGTTGCATCAGCTCTGCACCTTGCCATGGGGACACCCTGCTGCCCTTGTGGTCCCTCAGGCTGGGTCCCCCCCACTGGTGGCAGTGCCCAGGTGCCGCACCCCATCCTCCGTGAAGAGAGCAGCAAAACATGAATTTACTAAAGCAGCCCAACAGTGTGGTGTGCTCCAAAGGAGAGGCAGAAATGGGCTCACGGGATGAGCATCCCACAGCACCGGTGCCCGGCTGCGAGCCCCCGTGCCTGGGGCAGCCCCGAGCTGGGCCGGATGGGGCCTCGAGCGTTTTTATTTCAGCGCCTGGGCCTGAAAGTCAGCAGAGCGGAAACTGCTCGGCGGCGCCAGCTGCCTGGCCGGGGCCGAGCCGTGCGGGCACCCAGCATTTCCACGCTCCCTGCCCCCTCGTTTGTGTTGGCACAGGCTGGAGAACGAAGTCGGTTTAATTGGCAGTTGTGTTTGTGGCCAGGGTGTTATGAAAAGGTTTTCTGTCTCCCTCTGTAAGTTACCCTGAATATGTTTTCATTCTTAATATAATATTCACTTCATTATTAGCTGAAAGAGGCTCTTTTGAGCAACTTTTTTTTTTTTTCTTCTTCCAAAAATATATTAAACAGTCCCTTCATGCAGCAGTGCTCTGAGGGCTGGGATTGTCTGCTGGAGGGGAAGTGAGAAAACCTGATGGTAAACGGGATTTATACAGAAATTCCTTTCTTTCACAGTGCCCTGGTGTGCCGGAGTGGTGGCTGGCTGTGGTGTCCAGGCATTGTTGCTGCTGCTGGCCAAACACCAGCACAGGCTGGGTTGCAGGTGATGGATGAGGGGTTGTCTGTAGGGCATTTCGGACAGACCTGCTGGGTGCAGGCTCCAGATATGCTCGCTTTGCCCTTCTGGCAAACCCCTCCCCTGTGGGGCAGAGCCACGAGTGGGTGCCCTGGGGCTGCTGGCACCTGGGGCTGCTGCTTCCTGACACAAGCTCAGCCCGCAGAGTCGAGCCTGGCCTCAGGAAATCCTGCGTGCGCTTCGCGGGTTCCTCAGATCGCTCCTGTATTTGGTGGCAAAGGCTTTTCTGGCACAAGTGAGGTTTCAGGAGCTCGTTCTTTGTTAGGTGGGTTTTGGGGCATTGCATACAGCCGGACCCCTGTGTCTTGCTCTCACAATACCACTCTTTTTATGGGCTTTAATAAATCCATAAGGTTTTGTATGCGACTTTGGGAAAAGCCCTACGACCTGCAGCAGCAGAGAGCTGCTCTGGGGGCTGATAGCCGAGCACCCAGCCTTGCATGCCCACGGAGGCACTGGCCTACCCCTCCCGTGGGTGTTGGAGGCCTTGCTTGGTCCTGATGGAATGGCTCTGCTTTCCTCTCGCATACTCTTCAGCGCTCCTTAACGGGCGTGTACATCCCAGGCTACCTCTTTTTGTTGAGTTTGACACATTTGGGTTGTTTTGCATGCACTTGAGGCCACAGCCTCTGAGCCATGTGTGTGGGGCAGCAGCGAGCAGCCGTGCAACCCCTGGTGGCCTCCCTCGGGTGTCCTCAGCATGGCCAGGGAGATCATGTGGCTCGGTCAGGCTGGTGCTGCTGTTGGGCTTGTGGCCTCCACACAGCCCCTGGGCCCAGGATCTGATGGCTTGTAGGGTTGTCAGGGCTGGCCAGCACTTGCCAGGGGAGATGGAAATGTAGGAGACAGCAAACACAGGTGGCAGCGTGCAGCTGTCCTGAAGCATTTGCCACCACCAGTGACCAACAGCTACATTTTGGATCCAGCCACCTTAGAGGGCTGATGGTTGGGGGGCTTTCCCCCAGTAGGCTGGGCTCCGTTTGCCCTGGACCTCTCAGACAGCCCTGGGGCAGTGTGGCAGCTGGACAAATGGACACCAGGGTCTGGCTGGATTGCAGCCACCGAGCCCTCCGCTGTCCCCATCCCACCTCTGGAGCCAGCGGCAAGGCCTGGCATGCTCGTCCCAGCCCTCTGCCCACATGGAGGTAACAATGTGAGCAGTGGAGCGAGGGCTGGAGCTTGAGCAGGGTCTGGGCAGTGGCCCCGGGGCCATGGTGATGGGCATGTTGGAAGTGCTGCGCACAGGTATTGTTTCCCAGCCTGATGGGGAACAACAGCCTGCGGGACAGGAGGAGTGTATGGGGCAGGGATATGGCTCTTCAGCTCCTTCCTTTCTCATCGGCGCCATGTGAGAGCAGTGTCCCACCTCAGTGCTTTGTCCAAGGAAGTCCCTGGGACTTACCTGGCCATGGGGTCACCTGCTGTGGTGCTGCGAGACCTCTGCTGAGGCAGTTTGTTGAGAAAGGTACAGGAAAGCGTATGAGTTGTTCTTCATCCTGGGGTTTTGTGGGATCCCATGCTAAAGAACATTTCTTCAGCGTGGATGTTACTAACCTGCATGTTCTTGCTTAAGAAACCAAATTGTCTGCCCACTGTTTTTTGGCCAGACTAAGCGTCTCACTGTCTTTGGTGAGAAGCAGGGTCAGGTCTCCATCCACCTCTGTCTGAAGGGCAGTTGCTGTATTAGGTACATCTAAAAGCATTGGGAGGGCTTGGAATAAGGATTTGCTACAGTGAGAAGCAGGAGGAATATCCTCCCATGCATCAGCCTGGTGAGGAGGCCATCTCGTCCTAGGGCCCATCCTGAGAAGGACCCCACTCCTGCCCTGAGCTGTGGCATTGCGGTGGGGCAGCAGCATCCTTGCAGATCCCTCAGCATCCTTGCCCCTTCCCTCAAACGCATGCAAAGCATAATTCATGCAGTGCTTGAGGTGCTGCTGTGAAAGCATGGAGGAGCACAGATCAGCCATCCTCTTGGAGCACATTTTCCTTTTCTGTGAAAGCAGTGTGAACACAAATCCCCCTCTGCCTTGGCCGGCAGCACAGGAGCTGTGGCGGTGCTCCTTCCCCTGTGGTCAGCTGCAATCATTCCTCGCCATCCTGCGAAAAGCATTAGGGATCATGCCATGCACTGATGAGTATTCAAGACCTGGCCCAAATTGGGAACAATTAGCAGTTTCAGTGAACATCTGTTTGCTGTTGCTGTATCTCACGGCTGACACAAGCATCATCCTTCCTTTCTGCTCGGGAGATGCGAGCGGGACTGCAGCTCAGCGAGCAATCTCCCCGTGGGTCAATCTGGTTGATGCAAATTGTGGATGAAAGGTGCTCTTGGGAGGAGTTTAACTTGTGCAAGTTGGGAGACCGAGCATCCCCCAACCCCTCAGACAGCTCTGCTTGCACGTCTCTGTTGTTTCCCAAAAGCTTGAAAAGACGAAAGAAGTCCAGAAATGTCAGAGCTCCCACTTCTCTGCTGGTGGCTGGGGGACAAGGACAGCGCAGCTCTGCAGAAGGGGGTGCAGACCCATTGCAGACATGAGTGTGTTGATGGGGTCCTGCTGTCCTGATGCTCTCTGATGGCAGGGTGAGCCCTGCTAGCCCCAGGTGAGCCACACCCAGGCCTCTGTGCTCGGTGGTACCATGTCCCTAACCTTGAGGACCTGCTGCTGCAGGGGGTATCCCAGCTCAGGGGTCAGCTCAAGTCAGGCCATGGAGAAGCCATGGAAGCACTGCTGGAGCTGGACGTGGGTCATGCTGCGCTGGACCCTTGGGACGTCTCCTCCATCACTCACTCACAGCTTGGTTGTGGGGTGTGGGAGGTTAAAGGCACACAGATGCTGCTTTGAGTCAATGGGATGCTGAAGACAAGCCCTTTAGGGGGGAGACATGGGAGGAGCTGTGCATCAGAGCTGATGGGGCTGGCCCTCTGCTCAGACTGCCATCAGCTGCTGAATGCAGCTGATAGGATTTCTTCGGGACGGAAATTCTCGTGGAAGAGCACTTTGGACAGTGGATTTCATCCCTTCCAGGGGGCTCCTGCCCCAGTCGTGGACAGCTCGTGTGCACAATGCTCCGGTGGCAGCGTGGTGCAGCTGGGAGGTGCATCTGTCACCCTGAGTGGCCAGGGTCTGCACCCCCCCGCAGAGCTGCGCTGTCCTTGTTCCGCAGCCACCAGCAGAGAAGTGGGGGCTCTCTGACATTTCTGAACTTTTTTCTTTTCAGGCTTTTGGAAAAGGGCAAATCGGACTTGATCCCTTGTCCAAGGTCTTTGCTGATCTGCCCTCCCCTTTTCATGCACTCCTTTTGTCCAGTGTACCCCAGTTTCCCCTTCTTCCCCATTATGGAGCATCCTTTTGCAAAAGGCCACATGGGAGCTGTGTTGGGCAGAAAGGAGGGGTCTGGGGAAGGGTTCGGGGTTGTAGTTGAGAAATCTGTGAAGCGGGTGGGAAAAAGGAGGATCCGGATTCAATTTAAAATAGGGCTGAAAGCTGCTGCTGGGACCCTGCCCTGGCACGGGGAGTGTTTGACGTGCTGCCTGGCTTGGCCGGCAGTGGGGAAAAGTGAGATTTACAGCTCTGCCTTCCCGCAGCGGGGCGGGGGGAGAAATGCCAGAGCTTCCCGAATGCAGGGGCACAGAGCAAGCCTTGTGTGAGCTGGGACGGGCTGCGGGGGCCCTGCACGCGCCAGCCAGAGGGGCTGGTCTCCCCAAGCGATGACGGCGTTAGCCGAGAACGTGGAGCTAATGGAGGCTGGTCCACAGGATGCGGCCGGGAGCAGCACCAGGGAAGGACTCACAGTCGCAAGGTGCCTGCAGTCGCCCCGAACGTAGCTGCTTTTTGGAAGGGCTAACGGGAAGGCGCCGAGTGCCAGAGAGACTGGGGAAATTGCAGAGGCTTTCCAGGCAGCTTTGAGACGGCATTCCTGAGCCCTCGCTCCCTTCCCTGCCTCAGGTCCTGGTGGCAGAGCTGGCTCCTTCGGGACAGCCTCAGCAAGCACTGAAAGCTGCTCTCATTAGCAGCACGCACCGGGGGCTCGGTCCTGGAGGACACGGGGCAGTGCCCCTGAGCCATGGGGCTGGGGGGGGGCAGCGCAGGTTCTGCATCCCCCAGGCAAAGGAGAGCCCAGGAGCCGGACACAGGCACTGGAGATGTGTGATCTGCAAAGGGGATGAGGAGGAGGAGGAAGGTGGCACGGCTGCTGGGGTATGGTTTGGTTTTCCATGCCCTCACATTTTCCTGTGCTGAAGCACTCACAGGGTGGAAAATGTGGAGGCCTGAAGGGGAGAGAGGGTGGGAGGGGAGGCAAGTGGGTATGGCAAAGAAGGCTTTGCTTTTCCAGGTTGTTTGGGACATTAAATGCCTGCCAGGGCACAGACCAGCCTGTCCGGCCATGCTTTGTAGGGCAGGGGTGTGGATGTGGCCCACAATGGATGTGTACGTGGTTTTGGGGTGGCAGAAGAGACGTGAACGGGAAGCGGTGCTGCGGCCGCAGCAGAGCCTGGCTGGACAGGGACCTGCTGCTGCGCTCAGAGGCTTCACCTGGCCCTGCGCGTCCCCTCCTGCAGCACGGCACCCATGTGGCTCCACGTCCCCTGGGCGTGCTGTGGTGGCCTCCCTCCTTTCTGGGATTTTGGGAGAGGCAGTGGGCAGAGTGCTGCCCTTCCATCCCACCTCTGCTTTGAACACTTGGGGCTTGCACAGGCTGGGGATGCTTGGAGGGTGGCTGGGGACCTGCCAGGCCGTGCAGCACAGGTCTGGGCTTGGGTTTGCCATGCTGCTGCAGCTCCCTGCAAACCTCTGAGCTTCCAGGCAGGAAGAAGGGGCATCTCAGCGAAGCAAGACATCTCCTGAGGCAGCAGCCATCCAAGAGGGCAGCCCCTGGCATGGCCGGGCACAGCTCGCCCACAGCCACGGTGGTGTGGTGGGGTGTGCTATTCACTCGGGCAGTGTGGCTCACCTGTCTAAGCTGTGTACCTGGAGGCATGTTTGTATTCCAGTCCTGGTTTTTGGGAATAGAATAGCAAGCGCTGCCAGAATCTTCCAGCTCTGCTTGCCATCATCAGCTCTAGGGCACATCCCTGCCCTTGGTTCTTTGCCCTCTGGACAGGGCAAGAAGATGGAAAATATAGAGAGGTAAAAGATAACTCTGGTTGAGCAGAATCCTTTTTCTTTGCTACCAGTGACCATAGGAGTACCTGGAGAAGCCAGCCTGGGAGGGTGAGCTGGCACAGGAAGGGGCTGGCGAAGCTCCTGCCTCCCCCAGCACCGGGGAGGGAGCCAGGGGAAGGCTAAGGATGGGAAGACGCAGGTGGAACATCAGATGAAGATGGCTTGGGTCACTTTTCATCCTCTGCAAATACTTCCATGAGCTCTCCTTGCTAAGATCTTTCAGCAGAGTGAGGGCTCACCCTGTCTTTAATCCTTTCACTCTTTTCTCTCCTTTCCCATCTCCGTGGCTGTGGCCCTCTCTTCCCTGCCATGGACCTGTGGCCTCTGGCTGGGCAGCAGCATTCCTGGCTCCGCTGTGTCCGGCAGAAGTGAGCACTTCACAGGGCTCGGGGCAATCTGCCAGCACCCAGGGAGCTGGGCCCTTGCTCCGGCACCGCTCTGGGATGTGACATTACCTGCAGGCATTCCCCTGCCCAGGACCACGCGTGAGCCTTCACCCTTCTGTGTCTTCTTGAGTGCTCCCAGCACTCACTCAGAGGGTTGGTGCCGATTAGAGGGGAGCAGAGGCACAAGGGGGACCAGCAGGGGATGGGGACAGTGGGGAGAGCAGAGCCCTCCTCCAGCACACAAATGGGCTGGATCAGTGCCACGGGGCAAGCCACGCACAGCGCCCATGTGGCGGCCAAACCTCAGGGAGATGGTGACACGCCAGCCTTCTCTTTACTTAGAAATCATGCCCAAATGCTGGTGGTTGCCAGAGTGGGGTCAGAGCCTTCCCTGCTGTTGTCTGACCTTTAAAGAAAGGTGGTTGAGAGGTGGAGGGAGGAGGCATCCCCTGAAAGATTATTTGTTTCTCATGAACTATATTTAGGCACCATTGGCAAAACCCAAAACTGCTGAGTCCTGTTAAATAAGTATTGGTGCTTTGTGTTTTTTTCCCCAGAGGAGAAGAGGGTCAGTAAGTGAATGGTAAATAGCATTTTTATTTAACATACCTGAGGGTTTCCATTCCAAGTTCCTGTCTTGAGCTCTCAGTGCCACGATGACAGCCCTAAGGAGGCACTACCCGATCTCATGAAAATCAATTTTTTCCAAAAAATAAGGAGGCAGCCTGAGTACCCACCATGCACACTGCTTTTTTTTTCTTAAGCTTCGCATTCTTGAGTATTTTCGTAAATGTTTGCGTATTAGCTTGTTTTTAAGCCACATGTGCGACATGCCAGTGCCACCGGTAGCAACGTCCTGCCCAGGCGCGCTGCACGCTCCCAGGTCCCGTAGCTGCTCGCATGCACCAGTGCTTGTCCGGGGGACAGGGCAGCACCCAGCTGGGTGGCCCCAACAGGGCTGCAGTGGGTGCTGAAGGAGTGCGTTCACCTCATTTTTCCGGAGCGCAGTTGATTCATCTTGGTTTTAATTCTTCTCCATTTTGGATCCTCAGTGCCTGAACCCTGTCCCCCTGGACATCAGGTCAGGTGGGGACATCCCTGAGGGGTGTCTTGGGGTGGGTATGGCACTACCGGCGGGTGTCAGGCAGGCAATTCATGTTTGCTGATCACTCATGAGTGTAAGAGCCCGTCTGACCAGACATCTGATACTGCCAGGCACAATGAGGACCAGAGTGACTGATGACATTAAGGAAACAATCGTTTGGACGGGAAGTCCAAATACCCGCAGGCGGTGCGAGGCAGCAAGGCAGAAGGGCTCTGTTTTCAGCTCGAATGAAGCTGAAAATCCATCGTCCTAAAGTCTACAAAATTCAGTGTCACCCAAGCTGGCTCTGCCAGGACATCAGTGTCAGTCCTGTCCTTGTAGGGTGCTGGATTAATCCAGGTCCATATTACAGCAGCTCGTCCACAGCGGCTCAGCTCCAGGAACACTGTGATGAAGATTGTGTGGTTATTGACTGTGTGCTGAGGCTGGATAGAGATTGCAATGGAAATTGTTGAATGACCGTGGTGCCCAGGTAAGCGGATAAGAGACATGGTTGAAGAACTTCTCCCTGGAACTACTCCCCTGGACAGGTTGGAAGTGATGGTCTCATAGCATGCTTCACACAGAGAGGAGAAGACAAGGGAAGTACTCAAGGAGGATCTGGATGGGAGAGGAGGATGTGCATATGAGGTGGTCAGTCAAGAGCAAGAAGAGACCCAACATTCGGTAGGAACCATCAGGAAGAGGAAGGACTGTGACCTGAACATGGGCTGATTTGGGTCATGGAAAGAAAAGAAGCAGCACAGTAGAGCATTTCCCAGTGCTGATGAGCTCTGTCCAGTAATGGGGTGTTGGAAAGAGGATGAGATCTTAGGGGTGTGCAAATATTCAACTGGAGATTGCTTCAGTCTTAGCTGCCGCAGCCTGGTCACAAGGCTTAGTCTGAACCTTGCTGAAGAACTTGAAGCCAACCCAGCCCAAAAGCAATGGAGGAAGTGCAAAAATTCTTCCCAGGCCACCCCTGCCTTGTGGCAGTGCCTGCGGTAGCTGGGTGCTGGCCCTGGCTGCCCTGCATGGCCGTGCGGTTGGGAGCTGCCACAGGGGTGTTGAATTCTGCAGCGAGCACAAGGAGGACTTGATGATCTTAAGGGTCTCTCCAATCTAAGTGATTCTATAATTCTTTGACTTTCTGGCATGTGCCCATGGGGCTGCTGAGAGGCCAATTGTGCTTACGGGCACCAGGGGAGGTTCTGGGGGCTCTGCGGGTTCAGTGCCTTCAGCTTTCACCGGAGAGCTGCCTTGGTTTGACTGTATGGGTGGTTTGGCCCATTCACTAGGAAGTTAAAAGCATCTCCAGCGTGGCACAGTGTCCTGGCTCTCCTCGGCTCTGTGAGGAACTGGGTGGGAGGATGGGACTGCTGCAGGCACCGAAGAGCGAGGCTGGGTGCGGGAGCTGGGGGAGGCAGGGATGCCTGGAGGAGCCTGAGATGCTGCTCAGGGAGCACAGTGCTCTGCACAGCCTGAAGGACAAGAAAGCAGAGGGACACATGGACAGGGGGATGAAAGCACATGACAGGGATGGAAATACTGGCAGCAAGGGCCCGGACCTGGGATCGAGGACCTTTGAGGGTTCCTGTGTGGGACTTCAGTCCCTTTTTCATCCCCATGTGTTTCATGGAGATTTTCAGAGCCAACTTTTTAGGAGAGGATCCCGGTGGTGCAGGCATGGCCGTAGGGACGCTGCTGGCTGCCTGCGCAGGGGGGCCAAGCCAGGGACAGTCCAAGCATCCTGGGGACGAAGCCACTGAAGGGGCATCCTGGGACAGGGGAGCACCTTCCCACCGCCCCATGTCGTGCTGGGGTGCTCCCGGCGGGGCGAGACCTGGTTTGTCACCCCCCTCTCCTGGCCCCGCCGCAGGGCTCGGCCCAGCCCACGTCCTGCCTGGCTCCAAGCTGTCCCGTGGTTCTCTTCTCTTCTGAGTTGTATTTATTTATTTATATGGAGATGTAATAAAACTCCAGCAGGAAATGGAGGCGATTCCCTGCCATTCCCCGCAAGCAGGCCCTGGGACAGGGCGAACAAGGAGGCACATTGTGCAGCACAGACCTGCCTGCCAGCACTGGGCCATGCGCGGGGCCGAGGGGCCCGGACCAGGCGAAGAAAGAGACGAGTGTGTGCCTGCGCCGGGGCCAGCGCCGACACTGGCATGCTGGGACTGCAGCCCGGTGGCACCACGGGGCTGTGGGATGGGGCGTCCTGGGGAAGAGCTCCATTTTGGCAAGGCAGGCGGGTGCGAGTTGCAGGCAGCAGGGCTGGGGATGAAAGGGCTTCTGTGCTAGCCTGGAGAGTCATCTCGGAGCACAACAGAGCCCGCTCCAAACACCACACTCCTCCTCTGCCTGTTCTTGGGCTGCCAGGAAACTGGGGAGCACTGAAGGTCAGCTGTGGGGCAGACCGTCGCCCCATGGCCTGTTCTGGTGGCTGTATGACCCATTCTTCCCAGGGCTCAGCCAGCTGGCAGCAAGCTCCAGCCCTTCACCAGCCTCTGTGAGGCAGCTGCTGTGAACTGCTGATGTTGCCGTCAGTAGGGTTCAGAGTGAACGCGTGCTGCCAAGGCCCACCTGTGTCCTGGCCTCCCTGCAGTAAGGTCTGCTGGGTGGGCGAGGAGGCTGGGGCAGGACGTGGCTCAGCCCAGCTTACCTGGAAAGAGGCTGGGGCAGGCTGGGGTCCCCAGACCAGGCTTGTGCGTCCCAGCCCCTCGCAGAGGCTGGAGGCAGCTGGTTGTGCTGCCAGCTGCGTTATCAGCCACACTCACCAGCTAAAAATGCTGTCTGCGGGAAAGGCAGCCAGGGGAGATGGTGGGGGACAGCCTAATGTCCCCTCCTGTCCCCATGCTAGCCAGCTCCCCACTGGGGCTCCCCCAGGGAGCCCTGTCCCCCAGGCAGGGAGGCTGGGGGGAGCCACCAGCCCTGTGCTACACGTGGTCCCCGTCCGCGTGCTGGTCCCTCAGGCTCCCAGGGGGCCATGCCCCGTGCCGTGTGCCTCCCAGCTGCTTTAGGGCAGGGACAGCTGCCAGCAGCAGGACGTTTCCTCCGTGCTGCCCCGTTTTGCTCTGGAGGGAGGCTGCCACTGCCCAGGTGAGGCCCAGTGCAGCTGGGGAGCCATCCCCAGTGGCTCTGCCCGCATCCCCTCTGCCGGCAGGGATCAATCCTGTCCCTCTGCCACCCTTCAGGAGTGGCAAGGGGAAGCTCGGGGCCAGCAGCAGGCTCTGAGCGTCCCCAGCACCCTGCCACCAGAGATGAAGGCAGAGGGCACAGGGCAGGAGCAGCCTCGTGCTAGAGTCCCTGTCCCCACGCAGAGCTCTCAGCCCGGCCCCGACACCCCTGTGCTGCTCACCCTGCTCCCTGGGGTGGGTCTTGGCACCTGGGGCCCTGCTCTGCCCGTTTTTTCAGCTCAGATTTGAGGGTTTGACAGGGGCATTTTCCAGCCACTCTTTTCCCCGTTTCCTCCTCTGCCTGTGTTCGGGTTTTTTGTTTTGATGCCAAAAAGGGGACTCAAATTTGGCATAAAGAGGGAGGGGAGGAGAGCAGGTTTTCAGCTGTAGGTTATTTTGGGGGAAAGAAAGGGCCATTTGCAGGTTTCTGGCACCCCTGCTGCAGGGTGACCGGGCTGTAGTCCTGTGTCCCCACGCCTTGGCCCCCGTGTCCCCACGCCGTGGCAGGGGCTGAGGTTTTCACCACAAATACGCACGAGGTCACAGGGTGACTCGGGGAGCTCCTTGCTGCCTGGGGACACTGGCATCATCCAGCTGCTCCCCGGCACCCCCAGGGGACCCCCACCACAGCACAGTGGCCCCATTTGCCTCCCGTGGGGCTGCCGTGAGCCTCCCTGCGTGCCTGCGGCACCTCTTATTACCCAGAGCTGCACAATCGCCCTTTCAGGTGGGGAATGCAAACGGGACGGCGGCTATGGATCCGAGCTGGGCAGGACGTGCAGCCGGCACGGGCAGACACACAGACATACACACAGACATGTCCCTGGCACCTTCGCCTCCTCCAGCCCCGGCCCATGCACTTGCCCCCTCTGGGCTCGTGTCCGGCACAGCCGTGCCTGGCCTCGCATGCGGCTCCCTCTGACCTTCTTGAATGCAGCTCTTGCAGCTACTAGAGCTACAAGCACGCTCCAAGGGGAAAGGGGAAAAAAAAAACCCAAATCCTCCAGGAAGTGTCTTCGCAAACCTCCTCTGCAGTGTGGCGGAGGTGCTGACGCTGCTGGCTGTGAGCAGGCAGCTCATGTCCTGCATGGGGACAGCCGGTGTGGCAGAGACATCCCCTGTCCCCCTGCGCCAGGGGCCGAGGGGCATGGGGGCATTTGGAAAGAGGTTTTCTCCACCAGGACGCGGTGTTGGGTCAGGCCCTGGCCTGGCTCCAAGCTGGGAGGGCACGGATTGGGCTCTGCAGCCCCTCAGGGACCCTGCAGAGCCTTTGGCATTGCTTGCCTACCCCACGCCAGCCTGGCACTGGGACTGGAGGAGTGTGACAGCCCGCACTGCGCCAGCCAGGACATCGGGTGTGCAGGTGACAGGGGGGTGAGGCAAGGAGGGGACGGTCCTGTCCTTAAAGGCACGCATGCCAGGGCCCGGGTGTCTCAGAATGCAGCCTCGCGGGGCTGTAAGGCACGGGCTGGGGGACAGCAGGAGCCCCCAGGACATTGGGCCATGCCCATCGCTCCCTGCCTTGCCCCCTGCCACACGCTGGCGCTGCCATGCCCGCAGTGCCCTTCCTCAATGGGGCTGCCTGCCCAGTGACACACGCTGCACAGTCCCACGAAGCCATAAAAATAGCTGCAGCTTGGGTTTAGGATGAGCGGGGCTGTTAATTCCCCCCCCTGCCGGGGTTCTCGTTGCATTGCTATAATTAATGCCTGAGTCAGGGAAGAAATGGCTTTTCCCTTCTGTTGGTGCTGGCTGGGGCTGGGGCAGGGGCTGTGCCACAAAGCCCCCTCCGTTTCGCCTGCCAGGGTCAGATTCCTGCCCCCATTTCTTTGGTGTCTGCCACCAGAAATCCCCAGCTTCCTGCCCCGCTGCCGCATACCTGCAGCAGGGAGCCCCGTGCTGAGTGGGAGCTGCCCACGGAGGCCACAGGGCGCAGAGCATCCCGTGCCCTGCACCGGCCCGGCGGGCACAATCCTGCGCATGTGTGTGTGCATTTGCATCGCGTGGGAACAAAAGGGTCTGGGCTTGAGCATCGCTCGTGACCACCAACACCACTGGTGCAGGGAGACCCCTCTGTCCACGTGGGTGCCCAGGGGGGTGCCAGCCTGTGGCCCCACGAGGTGCCTGGAGTAGGGGACAGCCTGGGGGGCTCTCCCAGGATGGCCCCCTCCAGCTGCTCCCCAGCCCATCCGGCCCTGGTGCTGGCATCCCTTTGAAATTGAACCAGCTGGCCTTTCATGCCAGCTATTCCTGTGAAATTCCTCGGGACGGGAAAATTGACTGCCTGGATCGCTGCGGAGCTGTGCCCTCGCCCTCCCTCCGGCTGGCACTGAGAGCACGAGGCTTGCTCCTGGGCACGGCTGGTGGCTTGTCCTTGCTTTTGGGGCTTGAAGTCCATGCCACAGCCCCTGCCTGCAAACCTGGGACTGCGGAGATCCGGGACCACCTGGGCAGACCCGAACCAGCCAGCGAGGGCCGGGGGCAGAGGCAGCACAGTGGGCACGGGGCTCCCATGTCCCTGTGCACATCCTGCCTGCCCCTGCCAGGGCTCAGTGGTGCAGTGCCCATGGGCCCCTCCCTGGCTCCATCACCTCCTCTCCTCCTCCATCGTCCCTCCTCCCCTGCTCCATCACTCCCATCAGGGCTGTCCCCATCGCTGGTGCCAAGGGGGATCCCCCAGACCCTGTGCCCATTGGTGTGGATGCTGGGGGGGCAGGGGGCACCTCGCAGCCTCTCTTTGCAGCCAGGCAGCAGCGAGGGATTATTCTCAACCCATGGCCTTCCTGCTCCCCTTCTCCCTCCCCTTGCTGAGGATCTTGCACAGGTTTGCAAGCCCTCTTGACGGGAAGAAAGGAAATGGGGCAAAGCTGCTGCCAGGAACCACAGGCTCCCGGGCTCCTGCGATACGGCCTCGCTCCGCCGGCCTGGATGCTTCCCGGGCAGGATTTCTGTGCAGCTTCTGTGATTTCTTTATTCAAGCTATTGATATTGGATTCCCAGCACAGGGACACTTCCAAAGCCATAAATCTGCTGTGTTGCTCTACCTGGTGTTCTTGTTTTCACTGCAAGGCTTCCAGACCCGCTGGAGAGCTCGGCTTCTGTGCGTGGCCATGCTGCCCACTCTCCTGGCTGTGGGCACGGTGCTCTTGGCACACTGACCCCCCCCGGCCGCCCCAGTGCCACCCAGCTCTCCCAGCTGTGCCTTGGGGTCATGCCAGTGGGCACAGGGGCACCAGCATGGCCATCGAGCTCTGGGCAGGCTGCTCACCAGCTGGCAGGCACAGGCACTGCTGATTGCACCATTCATTGGCATCACACTGAAAAGAGCAAGACTTGGACAATTTTGGGGTGCCGGCAGTGCCCCCAGCCCCCCACCCCCATGGCAGGGACTGAGTCCCGATGCTGCAGGTGGGTGAGGCGCTGGGGAGGTCCCCTTGGGTCCTCCGCTGTCCCCATGGGACCTTCAGGTCCCCTGGGCATCCTGTGGGGCACCTGAATGGGTGTCAGGGTGGGGGGCGCCCCAGGGTGCCACCCCTGGGGTGTAGGGTGGAGGTGAGCAGTGGCCACTCCTCTGCGTTAAAGGGAGCCCCTTGACTCTGAAAATTCACGTGTTGCTCTTGGCTGGGCTGCAGCACCCCCTGCCAAGAGCAACAGTTTTACATATTAAAGCAAAATTAAATTAAAAGACATTTATTTGTGAGTTCGCCCCCTGTTAACCCTTCGCAGTCCAGGCAGCAGTGCTGGGAGCTGTGGGGGCAGCAAGAGGGGGTCCAGCTGGATTTTTCCCTTTGTGCAGCCCTGCCGGAGGCACACGCAGGAGGACCCAGCATCAGTGAAATGGAAGGTGGCTCAGGCAGGACGACAGCATCTTTGCTCCGTGCCATGCATGGCAAAGGCGCTGGCACCCCGCGTCCCCTCCAGCCCCCTCCCGTGGGCATCGCCATGCCTGCTGCATGCGCGGAGCCCCTGCCGGGCACTCAGAGCTGTTTTCTAGGACTCTTGGGTGTTGCTGGGTCATGTTTCCAAGTTTTCCTTAGTAAACGGGTCCGTAAAGGGATGCTGTGGGCTTTGGGGTGTGAGGCGCCATGGAGCAGTGGCAATGCCACTCTCAGGTCCCTTACCCCACGCGGGACACGCAACCAGGCCATGGGGCCATGGCCTGGAGCGGCTGGAAGGGAGGAGGGGATGAGAAGGAGATGAGAGACCCCAGGGACAGGTCCTAGCACCCGGCATGCTGGTGCCACCCCAACCCAGCCACAGCATCCTCCCTGGTGACATGGCCATGCCTGCCAGGTGGCCCATGGGGAGGGATTTGCCCCCAAATCTGCCCTGCAGCAGAAAAACAAAAAAAACAAAAACAAAAACAAACATTTATTGGAGCACACAAGGGGAAGTGTGGCGTGCCTTACCCCGAGCACAGGGCCCGACCCTGGCCGCTGCTGCTTGCCACCCAGGCACATGGGACAGCGCTTTCTGAGAGCACCCCAAGCTAGTGGCTGATGGGACGCAGCCCCCATGAGCACCCCAAAAAATGCCTTTTCCTGATTGTCATCTCCGGTGGCACCGGAGCCAGACAAGCAGTCGCCCTGTGATAGAAGGAAATTCCAGTACGCTGCTTATCTCCCGCACTGTTATAGCAACTGATAAGTGGCTCCCATGGAATTTCCTTATATCACAGAATTGGGTACGTTTAAATAATATATGGCTGGAGTGTCAGTGTGCGGATGGCGATTAGGAGCAGCGTTGACAGCCTGTTATGTTGTTACTAAATAAACAGCAGGGCTCGGCGCTGTCTGCAGGAATGCCTGGGAACAGCACTGCGCCCCGGCGCCAGCCCGCTCCCCACGTGCTGTGGACATCCCCGGGTGCTGGCCCCACTCCCGGCGGGTGGCCTGGAGACCCTGCCCAAATTGTGCCGGCTGCCGGTGCTGCCCTGCTGGGCCTGTGTGCCCTGGGCAGCCGAGCCCCCGGCCTTCCAGCCGTCCCCGGGGGCTGCTCTCCTGGCAGCCCACTCCAATGAGCCCGTCCCAAGTGGGCGCTGGGGACAGCATGGGGCACCTTGCTCCATCGCCCCAGAGACAGCACCGGGACCGGCAGCCCTGTGACTCCCCTGCCAGGACGGTGACCGTGGTGTGGGCACCGAGTGCCGGGGCGTGGGTGGTGGTGGCAGTGGCACCAGGTTTGGGGCCGGCAGCCCCCCCGGCTCCTTCCCGCTGCCACGCTGACCTTTCGGGTGATGCCGGGGACGGGTGGGTGGGTGCTTGCGTGGGGGGGGCTGTCCCGGCACGGTGCCGCCCCCGCGTGTTCTCCCCGCGCGTGGGCACCCTCTCCCCCTCCCCAGCCGCCCC
>VXAA01001653.1:193379-238680 GCA_013399115.1 Anseranas semipalmata
CGCACAGCAGTGGGGCCACCGGCGCCCGACCACTGTGCGCTATCAAGCCCGGCAGCCTGGCTGGCTCCACCACAGACCCCAGGAGCTCAGCAGGGCTGGCCCTGCTGGCACCACAGAGCTGGTCGAAGCTGGAGATGCCCCTGTGACCTGCCGTCTGCCAGGGACCATGCCTTTGTCACGTCAGCTCTCAATGCTGTNCACATCCCCCTCAGCTCATTCCAGACCCTGCAGGCCATCTCCCCTCCATCCTATGTGGAGCAGCCCCAAACACAGCCAAGCCACAGCAACCCCCAGGGCTCGGCTACACTGAGCACCCAGCCCCGGCAGGATTCAGGCCGCTGCTGAAGCCGGGTTTTAAAGAGAGACCAGGCTGAGCAGGGCTTGGCCCTGCCCCATCCCTGCATGGACAGCCCTCATGCTTGGTCACCACTACCTGAGGCACAGGAGGGAAGGCTGAAGAGGCTGGGGCCACCCTGAGGTCCTGGCCCAGCCTCCTACTCCCCAGCACTCATAGAGCTGCAGATATCAGCCACCCCCCGCCCCACCAAGCAGGAAGGTCCCAGGTCCCTTCAGCAGCAGAAGGAAGTTCACTGCGCCCTGACAATGTGCTAAAAATGCCCAAGTCACCTGGACCTTTAATTGCTTAACATTAATCATTAAGCTGCGAGGAAGCCAAGAGGGGACACAGGCAGAGGCCCCTTGCTGGCCACTCCCTGAGGCTGTGTTGAAGATCCAGAAGATGCAGGCATTCCCAGCCCGTTTGTCACAGGTTGGCCCCAGAGCAACGGTGGGCACAGCTGGGCCTGCCGTCGCCCACCAGCCTGCAGCACCAGCGGGTGCCACGGCTGCCTGCCCCCAAGGAGTGGGGACAGCTATTTATAGGACACTAATGCCATGCAGGGGCTGCTATAAAAAGCAAATCTCAGAAAAGGTCTCACAGCAGATGCTGGTGTGAGGGCTCCATGATGAAGCCTGGAACCATCCCAGCTTGAGTCACATTCTGGTTCACCCAGGTCCTGCTGCACGTCCAGCAAGCAAAACCTTCCCTTGTGGTGTGGCGATGAGGCTTCTCTCAGGAAAGCAGCATTTATCCATCACCAGTAACCTTTAAGCCCACAAAGCCATTGGGGGTGGGGTGGGGGGGTCCTAAGCCCTGCTCTGCCCAGCAGAGCTGGACCCCACTTGGCTCAGATCAGCTCCTGACCACTCTCAGTTCAGCTCCCAAGCAAGCAGGATGATGGCAACACCCAGGAAGGCATCACCCCTAGTCTTGTGGCACTGGTCGAAGTGCAAACTTTGACCAGCACAGACACTGTATAGCTGACTGGTTGGACATAAGCATCAATTGGTCACTTCTTGGCCTGGCTCTGAAGCTCAGTAGAGCACAGAGCATCCCAGTCATGCCACTAGAGAGCCTATGGTCCTTTAGGAGTCATGCTTTTCAGACACACAGCAGGAACAGTCCTTGCTGATCTCTGAAGGGCAGCTAACAAGGCTGTGGTTGCAAAATGCACATTAACAGAACGAGGGAGGAAGTTTTGATGGCAATCCAGCCACACAACGCCGGGGTGAAGAGCAAAGTTGTTTAGCTCCCCTCATCACTCCCTTGTATTCCCTTCAGGAGAGCAACCCACAGTGCTGTCCTGCAGTCAAGTCCTGCATCCTGTTGCAAGAGAAGAAGTGTCACACTGGCAGTTCACAGCGAGAGAAGGGACTGAAAGGGGTAGCCAGCTCAAGGACTGCTCTCATCCATGACCTTCTACTGTCCAGGAGCAGGAAGAACACAGCCCCTCTCCCTTGTCTTTGGGGATGACAATCAATGGGGCCGGCTCAACACACCCACCTCCATGCCAGCAAGTTACCTTCGGCCCAGCAAAGCTTAGGAAAGGCGTTGTGTGAAAGCAGCCCCACGCCCAAGACAGTTGCAGCAGCTCAACCCGGCTGTCCAAGCAGGCACTCTACCTGGACCAGACAGGCACAGCCCATGAGCTGGTATAACCAAACTTGACCAGAGCTTGGCCTAGAAGATGGCTTTTCAGAGTTCTAAGCTGACCTGACCCAGACTCGGTACTCCTTTGATCCTTTTCTCTGACTCCATTTTCCCTCCAGAAATAAGGAGCTGAATCACTTCTGATGCAGGCTCTGGGGAAGGCAGAGCTCTGCAGATGAGACGTATCAAGATAGTCCTGCACAGAGGGCACCCGCAAAGGACTTGCTGCAAGCCAATTTTACAAACACAAGTACATAATGTTTATTTTTAACTTTCCAATTTATTACAAGTACAGCCCTTAGCAGAAACCCCCTCCCCCCACAAATGACATTTATTTTTAAAAAACGTACAGTTCCAAAGGTTTCACTGTGTAGGACCTGCAGAAAATGTTCTCTATTAACAGGACAAAACATAGTCTCTGAAGGGGACGTGTGAAATACAAATGTCAGTGCTATTCTGTGGGGCAGGGAGCTGAGGCTGGGGAGAGGGGAAGAGAGAAATGGCTGGAAACCTGCCTAGTCTCTGCAGCCATCAACAGTCCAGAACTGAAACAAATACCTGTTAATAATAATAATAAAAAAAAATCACAAAAGTAGGCTGCAATTTTTAATCGAGGATCCTTTTATTCTCAAATCACAGGAGCTGCAACAGCTGCTTTTGTTTTTCTGTGTTACAAAACCAGTATAGAACAGCCCTGTGACTAGTTTGTTCCAAACTGAAGAATTCTATAATAAAAAGTTCAAGCCCTGATTGCATGATCAAAACCTGTCATAATGGAGAGGGAGAGGTGACTAAAGAACGCTCTTTTCTTAGAGAAAAGTCGGTATCTCAAGTGGCACAACCCACTGCTGGGGCCGTGGCAGATCAGCCTCCCAGCAGGATGGGGCTTCCCCAGTGGTTGGCTGGTGCGGGACGGTCCTCACGGTGCTGGGGGAGTGCAAGGGAGGTGAGCTAGGGAAGGTGTTACTACAAAAGGAGATGAGAGCATGGCTAGAGAGGGACTGGGAGACCCCCACCAAGTCCCCCAGTGTAACTCCAGCTACTGATAGGAACATGAGTTCTCAGAGGGGGGAAAATATACAGCAAACATGATTTGATATAAACTGTACATGTGCCAAAGCAAGACAACAGTATCTTACAGGTGTTCTTTATACAAGATCACAGCTAGAAACAAGCCACTTTTAATAACTAGAAAATTAATTTAAAAAGTTACACAGAACATGATCCTGCTGCTCCCCTTGCCCTGGAGCTCCCTACAGGGTGTGCAGAAAACCATGCTCTCCAGTATGCTTCTGGCACTAGGTTCATCCAAAGGGCTACATGATTGTGTGCTGTTCAAGGTGAGCAGGGAAACCAACTGCCTACTCTCTGCCACGTGCATGTGGAGAGCTGAGCTCAGAAGAACTCTTCGGGGCACAATCTCCAGAGCTCACTCCCCACGAAGAGAGAGGGGGGGAAAGCAAGAGCACCTTGAAGCCAATTGTATTAGGATGCTGGTGAAAGCTGTGTCTCCATAAATGTAAGTGCTTGCTTGCCCTATGCAGCCCTTCACTGGGGGCTCAAAATTAACACCATATAAATATATACATACAAGAACTAGCAGCCCATTGGCCTGATCACACCCAGTCCATCCGTGAAGCAACATGATCCCTCCCTGCACCAGCTCGAGGCTGGTTTCACATCACAGGCAGCAGACGGCAGAGGTTCCACCACGCTCCAGCGCTGGCTACTCGCCGAGGGGAGGAAGTGGCTCATTCCAAGGAAGCCGACAATGCCCAAGCTCGAGTAGGCTTCACGCTCCCCTGCCCAGTCAGGCTTTGGCCAGGCCTTCCCCTTGCCCACCCACCTTCCCCTCCTAGCAGGACAGACGCGTATGAACTTCGTGTATTTTGCAGGAAGCAGTTAAGTCATCTCTGCTCACTCAATGGATGACCAAATACTTGAGGAAATTGCAGAAAAATTAAAGTCAGGATGGGCCAAAGGAAAGACTGGATTAATAGAGAAGTGCCTGCTGCTTCCTAACTCCCTCCACACAACCCATCCTGCTGCCCAGCAGCACCAGAAGGCCTGCTCCAGCTCTGGCTCTCCCCCCTAGGTCCCCCATCCCTCATTTCTTCCTTTTCCGCCCCCGGGAATGTTCAAGGGGCTCTGACTCGCTGTCCCCTTCCTGTTCCTCCAGTCCCTGGCACCTGGCAGAGAGCTTCTTGCGTTTCCTGCGTGCATACGTGTGGCCAGGTAGGTGCTTGTGCACCATGTCGATCAAACATTGTTCCGTCTTCTCCAGGCAGGACAGTACGTGACTCCCATTCTGGTTGTAGCGCTCAGCATTGGAGAACACCTGTTTGATGTCAGAGAGGAACTCCTGCACCGAGCGGTAATTACCGCACGAACACTTGCTCTGCATAGTCTGGAAGTCCATAGGGTTGCTGATGACCTCAAAGTAATCTTCAGCTTCTTCGGTGGTCACTGGCTCCCTGACGAACGAAGAGCCACAAAGATAGGAGGAAAATGACGGGCCTTGGCACTGCGCAGTGCAGAGCTGTGGAGGTGTGAACCACCCCCATCCCCTTTGCTGAGCAGCAGCCCTGACCTGCACCCCCCCCCTCCTCCCCCAGCATCACAGCAAACCCAAGAACCTCAACAGCGCTACAGACATGTCAGCCCTGTGCTGGCTGCAGCGCTGATGACAGGAAGGACAGCAGCTCATCCTTCTGCCCAGAGAGCTGGCCCAGGCGTATGGACTGGTACGTGGCAGGTATGGCTATGTTGTCTCACTCACGCCACCTACAGGGCACCTGCAAATCCTGGGGGCTGCAGAAAGCACCGATCCCATCCTCCCCTCTCTGGCCTACGGCCTACCACCCTCTCTGTTACACCACCTCAAAAGGGCCCCAGGTCTCCAGTCCAGCAGAGGACTGAGAGCATGGTGGTTTCTACTGGAGCAGGTTCACTCCCATTCGTAACTTGCTTTCAAAACCTATGTCTCACAACCAGCAAGTAGATCCAGCAAGACCACAGTATGGCCACCCCACACCTACACACAGCCCAGGTACAGTCCTGTGCACATGGAGGAGGAGGCCACCTGCCCTCACCTGAAGGGCCAGCTGAAGCGGTACTTGATGAGCTTGCTGAGGATTTCCTCACACTTCTGCAACTCAAGGCTTTGGCGACGTGCTGTCTTCTTTGTTTGAAGAACCTGCCCACACAAAGGAGGGATGCTTGTTAAAAGGAGGGAAACCACCATGGGCTTTGGCCTAGAAACTGTTTGCTGAACACTAAAGAAGCCAGTTCTTAGCAGAGCTTTTCTTTTCAATTCTCTTTCTTACACGCCAGTGTCTCATGGGGTGGAGATACGCAGTACTGCTGCAGAAAAAAAAGTTCAGGTCTTTCAAATGCAGCCATCTTCCACAACAATCAAGAGGCAAACTGCTCTGCTGCAGGACCTTTCATGGTAACAGCCAAGACATGTGGTGGCAGCTTGAGTTACAGAATGGGAGCCCTATCCAGAAGTTCTGATAGGAATAGCTCACAAGCAGCCTATCTTTTCTCTGGGGGCAGCAAGCCTTTTCAAGATAGGTTCAAAGACAACATGGTCAAAGCAAGCAGCCAAAGAATATGGACAGCAAACGGAGAGTGTAAATTCCCTCTCTGAGCCCCTGGCAGACAGCATGCGAGAGGCAGAGGAGGACAGCACTTGTGCTGCTGTACTGACAGGCCCATTGCAGAGCCTATTCTGCCATTTTAAATACCAAAGAGCAGCTGATGCTTTGAGCACTGTTGTCCTGTACACAGGCAGAACACAAGGTCAGCCATTTGCCTGCAGATCTGTAGGTCAATCACCAGCACAGGGACATCTCCTCAGCTCTGACTATACAGCTCATGAGGCATCATTCTGCTTAAGTTTGCTATTATGATAGGAAGGCTGCACAAGCCATTCCCAAACCAGCTTTGGTCTCTTCCCAGGACAAACAGTAAGTGAAAGAGCCCTAGTCAGTGTTTTGTCAGAGCTCCTGACACAGCTGTTCCAGTAAGATTTTTCCCATTTGAATATCCCTCTAAGCAGGCTGTGGCAACCCATGCTGGGCTTGCTGGTTTGGTTGCCCTCCAATCTGTAACACAGACTAGCTAAAAGGACGCTGCAGATCCATCAACCAGCCCACCCACACCCAGCACAAGAAGCCGTGAGCCCAAAGACCATGATCAAGACCACTCAAGAAGAGTGACAGGATACAGCTGCAGCACTACTAATGCTGCTCAGCAGACAGATGGCAGATCTAGCAGAAGCTTGTGACGTGGCCCACGGGGCTAGAGTATCTTCACGTATCCACTGTGGTGCGTCCCTCCCCAGGACAAACAGCACAGCACACTGCAGCTCCACGCATGCACAAGATTGCTCTGTTCAGGAGCAGAAGGTTTTATTCTTTAAATGTCAAGTGAAACCTAAGCCAGCCAAATTATGTCCTGGAGGTTGGGGTGTGACCATACGGACAACAACTGTCAGAAAATGGCCAAGGCCAGGGAGCGAGGGTCCTACATTGCTGGCATTCTCTGACCATCCAGGACCCCCTCAGTCCCCCCACCTCTCTGCAGAGACATATGGATACTATTTAAAACCCTTTAACAAGCTGCAGGCTGCCTGCTAATCAAGGAGGGGGACAATGTGTGAAAGAGGCTGGGGAAAGATGCCTGGCATATCTCTGCTCCGTTTGCACCGGGCCCTTAAGGATATGCCTCCTTTGTTAACCCGCCCCCAGCCCAGCGCAGGTTTCACAATACAATTCAGGGTATTTCTTTGGGAAGGGGAGGGAAGGAAGTATGACACCTGTTTCGTTTATAACTCATGATGTGAGCAGCCCCCAGGGAGCAATTTGGCTCTTACCAGCTCATCAATGTCTGCGCCGTTGACAGGTGCAGCCCGCTGCCGGGGTCCCTTGGCAGGGTGCAGTGACTGCTTCTTCCTTTGGTGCCTTCCCTGCCTCGAGGAGTACATGGCTGTGCTCTGCTTGCCCCGGGCTGCCTTTCTGGGTCTCACTGAAACACATAAGCCATGGGCTTAGAGGAATGGGTTAACCTGGAAGCAGACATCACAAGCCCTTTGCCCAGCCATACACACGAGGCAGTCTCACTCACAGCACAGAGGAACTAGTGAACCCACGGATGAGGGGAATGACCCAGCTTCTTGTTGCCATCCTCACTCAGCACATGCCTGTGTCAGCTGCGCTTGATACCCTCTCCAGATGAGGTATGTGGGTGATCACCTCCTGTCCAAAAAGAGGCCATTGCTGTCTTGCAACAGCCTTCTGACTAAGGGTGGTCACACATGCCAGCCCACAGCACTAGCAGACCCTCTGCTTCTGAGGAACACCTAGGGGTTTCCAGCTACTCTGCCACAGGTATGGCTTTGCTTGCTTTCTGGGTGTTGTAACAGAAAGACCCTCTGCCTGCAGAATTAAGTGCTGAAACCTTGATGCATCAAGACTTAAGAAGGGCAGGGGAAGTAATGCAAGGACAAACAGTTGTTTTAAATATAACTGCAACATCCTTTCTGGAAGCACTGGGTACAGAAACCTGCAGAACTACTCTGGTTTCCTGCTGCCCCTTTGCTCCTCAGCCGTTTGTGGATGGGTGCTTTTCCAAGCATTTGAGTGGCCCACACAGTGGGATAAGCCAGTTGCTAAGCCCCCCTGAAAAGTGAACTGCGTGCAGAGGGAGTGTCGAGTTACTGCAGCAGGGAGCTGCTCCACATGCTGCAAGTGGGAAACAATGGGATTTTATTCCCCAAGACCAGGGCTGCTGCATTATGTCCCACTGAAATGCTCCTGCTCGTTTTGTTAGTCTCCCTGTCACAGCTTTACACTGATGGAAATGCAAGTGTGCTGTTGAACTCCCTTGTCTTAAGTTTCTCCCATGACCTCCCGTATCAGGAGAATGTGTTGGTCTGCGTCCCCGGCAAAGCTCCTGCCACCTGGTCACAAGTGCCCAAGCAAGCCATATGCAGCATGCTGTAGCACTTCATCTGCAGCCTCTAATCCAGCCCTGTCCAATAAATCATTTTGCCCGGCCCCCCCACAGGAGGAGCGTGTGTCAGGGCAGTGGGATGTCTGCCTGCTGTCACTCCTGCTTGTGTGTGAAGTGTGAGGCATGTGTTAGATGTCTGACAATCCAACATTCTAGGTTATATCCCTCAGGATAAGCACCACAAGGATTAATGGGACTTCTCTATTAAAACAAAAGTTTTCCACAGTGACCTTTCCATGTTAATGCTCTTTAAAACCAGGGGTTGCATTTAGTGCTTTATTTTTAGTGACTGTAACTCTTTTGCTATTGTTTGGAAACCTTGGCATTACTGCTGACTTGGCCACGCAACATGGGCTGAACATACTCCAAGTGTGGACATGGATACACCACAGAACAACAAGCAGTATACACAGCCAGGGTATCAGTGAACATCCCTGAAACTAGAATGAAGCAGGGGAATCAAGACTGATAGACCCAGATGGAAACCCTGGAAAGAACATGGGATACGGCTTTGGGTCCCAGTCTCTGAATTTCACCATCTGCGCTGGTTAAGACAGTCTGAAGCTAATTTTAATGTTAGTCAAGGACATTTTGACAGAAAGCAAATGCTGGCAGTGCGCCATTCCAAGACGGAGCTTTTCAGTGCACCAAGGTGCCCAAATGAGATAGAGTCAAACTCCCCTAAAAACAAAGTGGATACACATACTAGTAAGTGGTAAGTGATCACACTGTACACTGGAATAGAGAAGTACTCACTGAAGAGTCTAGAAAATGCTGTTTTATTCCACTCAGCTGCCCAGGAATGAGCTAGCTATTCATCCCGAGTGGCCTCAGTATGCAACTAACAGATGCTGGCAGTCCAGGCCACACTACACCTTGAGTACTGTGCCTTCCCACAGGAATGGACAGATGAAGTTCTGGTCTTACTACTTGAAAATGGCACCTTGCCACTAGAAATCCTGAATTTAAGAGGTTATGAGCTGGTGGGAAGGGAAAAAGTGAGGAGAGTGAGCTGTGGTTAAAGCTTCCTTAAAGAGGATCTATTAATAGTGTCCAGTTTACCAAGAAACTCTCTAGACACAGACTGTCAGTACCAGTAACAGATAATGCCATTCCCTAACCCTTCCCTGCTGCAGCCTCTGCTGACTGCCAAGCAGTGTATTAGCAGTGTTTCCAGGGGACCAACCAGCAGTGAACAAGAGCTCACTATAGTTTCAATCTTTGCAAGAACTGTCCTTGTGACAAAGGGAAGAGTTCCCTCCAGCTCCCCAGGTAACACACAACACAGCTACAGCCTTCCCTTGCGAAATCTCCCCATTTCCAAGAACTTGTTCTGTGTGAGGAAAAGCACAAGCCTGAAATTGGATAAATTCTTTGAACACTGAAGGCAGAGTCTTAATATTTTTCTGTTACTTTCCCGTTTGGTCAAAGCCTTACGTTTCAGTCCAGCAACTTCATAATCTTCTTCCTCCTCTTCTTCTTCCTCAGCATCTTGTTCATCAGAAGATTCCTCACCTTCTTCCCCTTCATCTTCAGCAGAATCCTCTGCATAGTTCCTAGAGCAAGGCAGGTAAACATATTTGTTGTACCAGAACCTGGTGTGAGAGGCCCTGGGCCTTCTGTACCGTTTGTTCACACACAGACTTGCTGACCACCTCAATGTGTAAAATGAAATCCAGACTCAAACTGAAGCAATCTACTGTATTTCCTAGAGTATCAAGTTGTAGCTACAGCTAAAAGGGCACTTCCCAGCCTATGGTCTGAACATCTGGGCTGAAAATCCCCAGCAGCTGAATCTGTGCATATTTTTTTTTTCCTGTTCTAGGCACCTTGACCATGTGATAATGGATTTTGATATTGTGACTGCTGTGCACTTGCTTCTCCCAGAGAGGAAGTGCTGCTGTTTTACCCAGGTCTGCAGGCCTTGCCTAAGGAGTTTCAGATTTTTTTTATTTTTAAATTTTGTTCCTGCTGGAATATTTCCCCTTTATCACCTCCCACTGTCATGCTACTTGCACATACGCTCTAGGAAACAGACCTTGATTAGTGTTATTCATAGCTAAGCTTAGTACTGAGCAGATCATCAGTTCAGGCTTCTCATGCACCGATGTCAGAAGCCACAAAGACTCTGCCCTGGACACTTCCAACTTTTTGCATGCGTCTGTTAAAGCATTCAAACCATAACAAAAACAGGAAAACAAAGCAGCATGCATAGGCAGAAGGGGACAAAGGCAAAGCTATTGTGGGAGCCCCAGTCCTCTGGAGAAAGAGGATCTTGAGCAGTAAATGGAATAAGAATTAGCTCCTACAGTACAGCAAGGCAAAACTCTTCACAGCCCAGCTTTTTTTTCCTGCCTCAGCTAGGAAGAGCAGAAAGCAGATAACAAGACAGGTGTTACCCCACCTGATGGCTGTCATCCAGGAGCCAAGCAGCTTGCAGGTGACTCCACCACATCAAAGTAACTATGATCTCAGGCTACAACAGCTGCATTAAAGCCCTGTCATTTCTGTACAAGCCTGATGAACTCTTAAATGGTGCCCAGCAGTTAAGTAATACTTTTAAGGCTGTGCACCACCTGCACACTACAAGCTAATACGCCTGTTATTGTGCTGCCACTCTGGAAGGGAAGATCTGTTGACTGCTTATGTATCAGGCACCATTTGATAGCCTCACCTTGCTGACAAGCACGTAGATGCAAGACAGAGTCACAATTAGCTTACGTGGTAAGCAGAAAAACACATTTTGCATACATTTAACTTCCAGCCTGCAATTCACAAAACAATTTAACCCCTTGCTGTCAGGAGGCAGCTACTCAATTCTGCTGCATAGAACAACTTTGATTCCTCCTCAAATCATGTTTTCTCTGTAGTCAATAAGGGCTTCTGCCTTATTAAGGTGCCACTGTTCATCAGGTCCAGAAGATTGACAAGGTGGCATTTCATAGTCTGATTTTTAGTCACACAGGAGGGGCTGAGCTGCAGTCTGGAATAATGTCTACTTTAATTAGACAATGCCACAAGAGTAACTTAGCCAGGGGTCTACAGAGTTGCAGCACTACCAACTACACTCGCATGTAAAAGCAACCCAACTAGTTGCTCAGTCAAACAAAGCAACAGTCCTTAGTGCATAGGATTTTGGCTCATGTTTTGTGCATGTTTCCACTGTCACGCTGCAGTTACTTATTAAAATGACCGAAGTTGTCATGGGTCAGTACAACACAGGTGTGCTAAAGTTACAGTCTGAAAGAATTGCTTTTCTATTGTTCCAGTGCCATTGAATTAACTTCGCTATTTCAATCCTTTTAAAGGGGCTCTGTTTAAGGCTGGTTTGGTCCCCTTGTGAAAGCATGGCTAGAACTCTGCATCAGTGATAACTCAAAGGAAAGGAACATCACTTACCTGCCTCGTGAACTGCGCCTGGCAGTGGAAGGCTGACAAGCTGGGCACTGCCATTCACCATCTGGTATCTCATAGAGGGCCGGTCTCAGACAGAACAGGTGGAAGGCTTTGTTACACTCGTCGCAGAGGATCAGCTTGTCATCTTCACCTAGGAGAGTGCAACTTACTTGTAACTGAGTGCCATAGACTTGCTCAACCTGCTACACAGAAGCTGCCACAGGGCTCGAGATCAGAACAAAGCAAGAGAAAGATGCAAAATGCCCTCTGATGGCAGGGACCCTTCCTTCTCAGTTTCCACTGCAGTGGAAACAAGCAGCATTTGAAGAAAAAACAACAACGTGAAGTCCCCCGTCTCAAGTGAAATCTTTGCAGGGCAAAGGCAGAAACCTGCCAAATAGGTTCCACCCAGACTAAATCCCAAACCAAGCACAGGGAAAGAAATATGCTGCAGAGATGCCCAAGAGCCTAGCAAGAAGCTAGGAATGTAACCATTCTTATTCTAGCCTCAATCTGATCAACTTGCACAGCATCTTCTTTCTACCTAAGACAGCAAGCCTGTAGGAAAAAAAAAAAGTGTATGCAGCAGAACTAGTCTTTCTGTGCTTCTCAGTGATGCAGGGAAATGAGGACATAGTTCTGAGCTAGCTATTTCATTTACTGAAAAAAAAAAAAGTAATGCAGAGAGCTTGCCAGCATGTCTCTAACATCCCAGTTCTCAAGCTCTGTGAAACTATAATCTGTTAGTCTCAGGTGAGCTCCCTCTTGCATCTGCCTAGAGTCCCCTTCCCAACAGCAGACATGACAGTTTATGCATTGGTTTGGAAGATCCCCGAGGCTCCACAATGAAGAAGGATGTTGTGCCAATTCAGCCCTCATTTCTTTAGAGGTGGACAGCATAGCCTTTTGGTAAACAAAAGTGGCCCAGCATTCCCCCAGAGGTCTGTCTGCCCTCATCTCCCACTAGTGTTTCAGCAAATACAAAATGAGACAAAAAGCACATAATGAAGCAGAATGTGCTACCAAGCTCTTTTTCTCCAGGCTTCCATCCAAAAGGAGAAGTTATGGCAGAGCAATTACTAGTACTCCATTACTGGTGACACCCTTTCTAACTTTCCCCTTCACCTGCAGGACTTTAAAGCCTTTCATCATGTAGTGCATACAGAGAAGATGATCTCTTGTCACCTGTTTGGGTACTTCCCCAGCCTTACCAGAGCAGCAGCCAAAGGCGGATAGCTTCATTTCTCTGTTCTCACACAAGAGACAGAGTTTGCTTCTTCCAGCTCAGCAAGTAGTTCTGTTCCCACTCTAGCCTCAAACTAGCATCATCCCACTTCTCTCTCCTATTCAGCTACAAAAAACATTAATCTTTCCAACCTCTTCTTGCTTGTTCCTTCTATAAGAGATGGGAATAACTTGCACAAGGCTCAGAGATCCATAGACCATTCCAACTCAAAAATTAAGCCGGGAAATGGACAGTGGCACAGAAGTTCCCAGAAGGATTTGTAGATGACTTGTGTCCAAGTATCCTAAATATTCAGGAAATAGCAGCTCTGCAATGTTCTGCAAGACTTTGTACTGGTTTCGTAAGAATGGTTTATTGGAGTCAGGGTCAAATGCTTCTGTGAGATCAATGCTTCTGACTGTGTAAATCCTGATGTTCAAAACTCATAATACAGCCAAAGACAGAGTGACAACGACAGGGGCATGTTGCCTAAGCAGGGCATGGAGAGGTGACAGCGTCCGACTGTTACGCAGGCGTGGGGCAGGAATGCATACCTTTCTTGCGACACACTTTGCATCTGGCATTCTCTGCCGACATATCCCACTTGATACAGGCATCCAGCATCCCGAGCAGCACATGCATACGGGAGAAGGTCTGGGCCTCACGGATTGCTGTCTTCCATTTCTCCATGGCTGAAGCAACCTGCAGACAGACCTAACAACTTACAACGAAGCACAGAGACACAGCTCGCTACAGTCTGAAGATGTTTTTATATCCTTTAGCTGGGGCCCTTAATAACCAAAACTCAACTTTGTATTTCTTTCCTTCTACATAGCCTCCGCAGTCCTATTTGTGGTTTATCCATAACCAGCCTTACTGGATCAGACAGTTTGTTCATAGTAGTACAGCCCTTCTGCATTTTATGGCCAGGCTGAAACAACCTATGTGAACTCCACCAAATTCTTACTCTGAAAGTCTAACCCAAATAATCAGCAGGCTAAGAAAATAAAAAGCAGAAGTCTAGCACTGTGAAATGTGGGATGAAAGTCAGGAGACAGCTGGCGGCACCACTTGAGTGTGGTGGATAGGAGCAGCCTGTGCTGCCCTCCAGTGGGTACTGCAGAGACACTCGAGCCCATCAGCAAGATCTGCCACATGCTTGGTCCTCTGAGCCGTTCAGCTGGCAAAGGGGACTGTGACATCAACTACAATCAGATTTGACAGCCCCAAATATGAAACCAGCCCCTTTCCTGAAACAAGATGACCTCAGCGCATGTGAAATCCCAGAATTAGCTGCAAGCGAGGATGAGAGCATTAAACCTGAGATTTGCACCTAGTCTGCACCTAGCAAGCCTCGTATGAAACCTCAAACTCAGCTCTGGAAGTTTAGAAAAAAAACATTATGGTAGATCAGAAATGCACCAGAACAGAGAAGTAATCCAGAGCCACTGCATGTTCAACTCAAACATTAATCCCCCGCTTTACAACAATGAGGTGATGGCCTAGACATGACAGGGACATAATAGGACTCAAGGTAGTGTTCTACCCCAGGAGAATGAAAAAGCAAACAGTGAAGTGTCAAATGGGAAAAACTAAACTCTGCAGCTGACAGCAATTTGGGAGCCAAACAAAACCCAGGATTTTTGCAGAGTTGCACATTCTCCTCCCACTGAATTTGAGGAAGCACAGTGTATATTAGATGCTTGGAAAAACACACAAACTGTTCTAATAAGCCAACATCCTTGCTGCCATTGCTAGTGTAGAACCTGGAGCCCAAGACATTCAAGACAAATAGAAACCTGCATAGCCTACTGTGGCAGATTACACAGCGCTGTGCTATTTCTTTGCAGAACATTGTTGAGGTGCTTCACATACTGTGTAATTGATTTTCCAAGTAACTGTTCCATGGGTTTTGCTGTTAACATACTGGGTAGCCGCTGGGCCAAGATAAATCTGCAAAAGCTGTTGGCACGTTTTGCTTAGATTTTTCTCCCCAAGCCTGTGGAATTTAACAGATTTTTAGCCTTGCTTCCCAAGCATCATGAGACCATGGCATTTTAGCAGTACCATTATCAAGGGAGTTCAGACTGCTAACTAGGCAAAACAGAAGACTGAAATAAGTTACTTAAATACCCTCCCAGCTGGAAGGGAGTGTTCTAGCAGGGAATAAATAAATAAATAAATAAATAAATAATAGTAATAATAATATACTACCGGAGGCAGCCTCAGTCACATTTCAACTTCAGAGTGACAGAGAATGCCTACTTTGGTACAGATAGACAAACCTCCAGCTAGGAAGCCTCTCATCTGGTATCCTAAGATGACAGAAATCCCTCCGAATAGCTGAAACCGTAACTGCTTGGTTGTGAAGCTGCTCTGAAATGTTGTCTGCCACCAGGGCCTGGTGCACTCCAGTGATACAGGTGAAAACTGCTCCCCAGCCCGCTCCTTTGCGAACATCCCCAACCAGCAAGCATCAGGGGTGGATAACCTACCCATTATGCTTAGGCAGTTGTACTACACGCCACGCTGCAACAGGTCCCATAGCTAATTCCCTGTCCTGTTCTGGGATAGCGCAGGGTGCTACCGCCTCCTGAAGTGGGAACATGTGCATAAACTCAGAGGCAAAAGACAGATTTTCAGAAACAGCCATAACCCAGGTCTACACTGTGGTCTTTTGCAGCTCAGCAGTACCACTCTCCAGCTACGTAGCTGAGCCAGCAGGAACCCTTAGCATAGACAATTATGTCAGCAAATGGGTGCCTGTTAAGCCGTAAATTGCTTCTCAGAGGGAAAATGAGACGGAACCATGCCACAAGACTGCAATTTCTCTGTTGTAGTCTGCAAGCATACTACGCGTGTTTTCCCAGTACAGCTATGATATATTTTACCTGCTATGTACTCTCAATGCAATTCCAGCTCTAAAAGACTTCAGAATTATTGGCCTATATAGGAGATTTGGTTTTAAAAGCCTACCGGTCAGGCTTTTTCATCAGGTAACTGTTATCTAAGATCTGGGCTGCTCTTCCAAAGTCATCTATAAAGGTTTTCTGCTTTGGTAAAAAGAAAGCTTATTCCAGATAAACTGAGGCAAGAAAACAAACAAAAGAGTTGAACATTCCCTGTACAACCACAAACGTGTAAGAAACTCTGAGCCAGTTAAAGAAGTCACTGCACTACATAAATGCTCCAGAGACATCAGCACAATATAAAAGCCAGAGCTCCAGAGGGAGATCTGCAACACCACACACTCGGGCTGGCAATACTGAAATCTACACCTGTACTGCTATAAGGCTGAGTTGTACAACAAAGTATGCAGCCA
This sequence comes from Anseranas semipalmata, assembly GCA_013399115.1. NCBI lineage: Eukaryota > Metazoa > Chordata > Aves > Anseriformes > Anseranatidae > Anseranas > Anseranas semipalmata. Next base: position 209,331 of record VXAA01001653.1, read on the forward strand.
CATTAGACAAATTGGGTAATACTAGAAAAAGTAATAAGTTACTTTGAATTTAAGGCCTGCAATATTCAGAAATCCTGTAGGAAGAAAGCACTAATCGGGATGTTTCAGTCACACAGAGCATTTTGTCTAACCAGGCTACTGTAGCTGAAAATTCTGCAGTTGCTGAAGTGAAGCAAGTTACAGAAGCCTGGCCTTGCTACAAAGAACGATGCTCTGTAACCATGTCATCAAGTAAGAGAGCAAGGTTCTAACGTAGAATGGAGAAACTAATCAAACATATGATCAAAGTGGCTCAATTTTCAGGCAAATAAGAGCTTGGGTTTGAAGTCTAACATAGCTTTAGTATTAGAAGGGAAGTGACTAGGGCTCAAATACAGAATTCACTGCTAAATTACTATCCATTTAGATATTGTAGTAAATCTGATGTTACCCTTAAAGTATACCCTACACGTATAACCCTTACAGTTATAGCTGTAAGACACATGAGAGTAAAGCACAATATGGTGTTGCTGTAGATAAAGGAAATGTCATGATCCAGGTCCTTTCTGTCCCAGAGATAGCTGATTTTTATAGCTCTGTACCCTGCTGAGAGCTTTTAGGATAAGGCAGCCTCCCATTCCCATTACATTAAGGACTGAAAAATTCAACAAAGTTAATAAAATTTAAATACTTCAGCACAACTGAAGAACGTGAAAGTTTCTAGTGCCTATCCAGACATCCAGCTAACTTGGCAATGCCACAGCATAACAAAGTCTTAATGTTCAAACAAGGGTATATGTCAGCATATGCTGACAAGAGCTTCCAAAACAAAAAACAAACAAAACAACCAACACCAGTCAAGCATCTATGATTTCTTCTCTAAGCTGGGAATTTCAAAGGCACCTGTTGTTCCAGTTCTGGTCTCGCTACTTCTGCTGAAGTCAGTGATCAGACAAATCATTTTGACAGGAGAGGAAAAAAAAAAGGAAAAATTTTGTCCTGTGTCACTAATGTCCCATTCAACTCAGGGCAAAGAAGTTTTCCCTCAACACCAGTATCCCTCATAGGATGAAACACTGGTACAGCTCAACTGCCCGCAGAACCCTATCAAATCCTCTGCAGTTCCCCTCCATGCCTTCTCAGCTTTGGTTTGGGAGGCTATGCCTGTACCGCCACAATGCCACTTCTCTACTGCAGGCACATAAAGCTCTTTCACCCAGGTGTCCAGACAGGTTGTGTGTAGCCCATAGTTTGGCATCTTCTGTGGGTGCCTCTATCCACAACAAGACTTGTGCATCTTCATCTTCTTGCATAACACTGATATCTACCTGAACCTAACTCCCTTGCAGTCACCAAAACCTCAGCATGTCTCTCTTCCTCTTTATGGAAGAAAGGCATTAAGCCACCATCAGTCCTCTCGGATGGATACAACTCCCGTTACGTTCTCTAAAAATGCTTTATAATATGCTTTTATTCAAGCACCCAACTTGTGTGAGGAACTGCACAAAAAGAGTCAAATACTTGACTTGACCCATTTCCTGTTCATAGAGAGAATATTAACTGCAATTACACAGTATGATTTTTACTTTGCTAATACCTTTACTTTCAAAATAATCAGGGAACATTGGCCCCATAAACAAACCCATTGCACTCTAAGCTTGCAATGGGGAGAAGCTGCACAGGATTTAGTACCAGATGAAATGTAATATAACTCTTCTTTGAGCAGGGACAGTACAAGACTGAAACAGAGCCCTGAAGTGAACAATACCTTAGCTTCTTCTGCTATTTTTTTGTCTTCATCTATCTCCTCAGCCTTGGCAATGTAGTCCTCTCCTTGATGTTTCCTTCTCTTCTGCTTGGGGGCCATGAAGCCTTGCAGAAACTTCTTAATAACACCAGCTTGGAGTGCAATCACACACTCTCCAAAATCCTTCAAGCTCTCTAGTGAGTATACCTGTTAGGAAGAGCATACAATCACTTAACAGTTAGACAACACTCTCTGCGCTGTTTTAGGTGGCTTTGTCCTGCAAATGGATACATGGGATACTTAATGCAGTGTTGCTGTCTACCAAATCCCACACTTGGTTATGGAATCAGCGTATTGCTGCTGCTTCTGCTAGAGTTCATACATAGCCGATGATCATGCATAGCATGTGAATGCTTATGTCAGTTCAGAAAAAAGCATGGGGGGGAAAAAAAAGGGAAGAAAAAACAATTATCCATTCCTTTAGTCACTTCACTTTTCCAACATTCTCTTAACACTTATGGTCTCATCTACATGAAGAAGTCTCTGCAGTGACTCAGGATGCAGTTTAGCAGATTTGTAACCATTCCAAGACATACACTGTCATCCTCTGGTAGAAGGAGCATGCACTAGTCACAAGAGTGTGTATTCTACCCATACCAGGTAGGTTTATCACCTCCTAAAGGCACACAGTGCACCAGAAATGCTCACGTGAGCAAGGCTGAACCAGCCAGAACACCATCATACTTCAGTTCACTGCACAATAACTTCCTTGTGCTGACATACCCAGGAACAGAATGTCCTTTAGCTCCTGGAAGTGAGGCACAAACACTACCTTAAGCCTAAAGTGGTCTGAATTTATGAAAATCGCCAAAACAGAAAATTGCTGTCTCAACAAAACATTCTGGCTGACACAGAGGCTAAAAAGAAGCTACAAAGAGCTGTGCTAAAGCTCCATAAAGAAGTCCCCCACCAGATGAGGGAAACATGAGAATTCCACAGCTGTGCAGGACACCTACCTTCAAAGTTATTACCCACCTACACCAAAAGGACCTCAAGCCAGCATCTGTGTAATCTTGATATACCAGTTAAGAGAGCATACAGAAGAAATCTGAATTTTCTGATCCTCTTTTTAAAGAAGAACCAACGAGTCAAGACCTTCCAGAGACAGTATCAACTCATGTTTGTCTTTCCTAGTATTACTTTGTTCACTCACTCTTGCTTCAAATTCTGGTGTCACATCAACATATCCCAGCCCTCCTTTCTGCAGCCGAGTTGCAACCTCAATTAGATCACTTCGGAGGTAGTTCAGTAGTTCCTGGTTGCCATCACAGGATTTGAGGCCCAGGTTCTGTTTCCGAGCCAAATGGATAGAATGTGTGATGTCCTGATACCTGGAAAAACAAGAAAAAAAAAAAAAAAAAAAAACTTTGAATACATGCAGACCAGTGCCTTGTGAGGGTGCTGGGGGCAACAATAGCATCCAGTGATCTAGACGCTCCACCACCGCAGAATGTTCTTTGAAGGATGCTTTAAAGCACGTGGTAGTTCCGCCTCTGTGGGTGAAACAGCACTGCCTTTGCTTCCAGTTGCAAGGAGCAACTTAAAGACTAACTGAACCTCTTTATAGTTTTGAGCATTACTTATCAAGTAATACTTGCAGTTATTGTTTAAGAACAAACAATTTCTCATTCTTGGTATCCTCCTTTCTTCAGCACAGGCACAATCAAAGCAAAGTGCTGGATGCTGCCCCAGGAATGGGAAAACTTGCCACGATGAGGATTTGCTTTGATGTTGAGAAGACACACAGAGAAGAAACAGCAGGCTCACCTTTTCTCTAAACGCTCCTTTAGCTGGCTCTCTCTTACTCCTTGCGGGTGCAGGCAATCTAGCAGCTCATCCAAATCCTTCTGACTGTCACAGAGAAACCTGAAAGATACAACATGCACCACCATCAGCTAACATACCTCTGTGGCAACAATTCCTTTCCCTAAACAATTCACAAATATTAGTAGGCAGGAATGACAATTAACCTATATCCAAATCCCATGGAACAACCTGAAAAACTTCCAGCAACACTGGCATAAGCATTCTGACTAAGAACAGCCTTATTTCAAGGACCCCGAATGTAGCCAGTTCCAGGGTAAGAAAAACAAAAACAAAACAAACACAGAACTGATTTATAGATTTTTTTCCCCACATTAAGTTTATTATAACATTGGCATCTGAATTTAGTCATCTACCCCAGGGATTAGATTCACTAAATTGCAGTCAGTTTAAGTAATCTGAATGTCATTTTTGATGCACTAGAAAAGATTAACATGCTACGTACTGCATAGCATGGCAATTTAATCATTCTTTCTGCAGAGCCTTCAACTTATTTCATGAACTCAAGAAGTCCCTAGATTAAAAAAGGGTATGTCCCAGCTTACAACATGATTGCTGATGTTACAGATTTGTGACTGTGAAGGTTATGCCCTCTGCAAGTGCAGATCTCCTTTCTAAGAAGATTGTGTTGACTTGAAAGCTTAAGTATAGTATGTGAAAATTATATTCATTAGCTTTAAACCCTTCTGCTCAGGAAGTCCTTCAGGAGAACAATGGTAACCTGCATTTAGCTGAATTTAAGAGGGCAAAACTTTTGCAGAGTTGCCTACACAAGACATTTTCAGCAATTCCAGAGTACAACCAAAACACTAGTTTTACTGCTCGCTTGTAGATTTAAACTACCTTTAAGACAACCTGAAACTCTGCACCTTTTTTCTTTCAACTCTTTTCTATGATGCCATGGAGCCTCCTCACCTGAAACATGCATGTGTGTTGGAGGGAGGTGGGAGAAGTGGTATGCAATCTGAGCTTCAGAGCTCATTTACAGAAAATAAGGTTAATTATACATCTAATAGGTGATCACTCCTTAAAAAGTGAACTGAAGGAATAGCAAAATCAACCTTAAATGGAAACAACTGCAAAGGACCATTATGTGATCCTTACCAGTCACAGAGAAGACTCCAGATCTATTTTTTCTTCTTGGGCACGAGCTCAGATGAAGCAAACAACAACTAGAGAACGATGCTGTCCTGGCTCTTGTGGAATAATACCATCTGCAATAGTTTCTTTTTCTGGCAGAAATACTTACTAAATATTGTATCTGACACAAAAGTATTTCAGAGTTCTAGTATGTTCACGTTAGGGTAATAGCCTGACAACCTGCATTTCTTAGTAAATGAATTAGCCTAATAAAACAGAGGTCTGATTGTTTAAAAATGGAAGAAAAACAGTTCCTTGCCAGTCATTTGCTTCAGTACGCTCCAACCCTGCAAGGCATCCTCACTTTACACACAGATCAAATTTTTTGGCCACCACTACCTTCTGCACACCCTCCCTGCGAGAAACAGGACAGAACAGCTCCAAATATCTTTCACCTGCTGGAGCCTAGCACAGGCACTTCAAAAGTGGCAGCAGTTAAGGGCTAGTCACGGGACCCAACAGGCATTCACACAAACCCATAACCACCTTAAGTCAAATAACAATATAACTCCTGTCTTTTTCTTAAAGATGCCACTCATGGTGACTAATTAGCATTCCTACATTCACTGGAAGGTCTACAGACAAACCACTGCAAGGACTAGCATTTCTAAGTCTACTGGACTTTTGCTAAATAGAGAAGTTCCTCTAGAATATTTGGTATCAAATTGTTTCCAAAACCTTGGGGCAAATCTTGGGATTGATCCTAAACCTATTTCAGCATGAAGAATCTGTCACAGTATGGGAATGGCATAAACCAAGCTTCAATACAGTTGTCCTGCAGATACCCAGCAGAGCACTATTTCTCAGCGTGTTGAGGTTGCCTAGGTCATGATGAAACTGCACTGATCACTGCAAGTGATACACCATGGAATCCAGTTGGAAAGTATCTGAAAACACACTCCCCAAGCTTTCTCAGCTTTCCCCCAAGGCTACAAATCTAAGAGGTGAATTCCCTGCAGTTTTCTTCTCTAATAAAAATGGAAGGGCACTGGAAACAATTAACATATGGCACTTGGATTCTCCAGTTACGTGGTTTGGGGAAAGACTACACAGGCTGCTGGTGAGAAAGCAGATAACATCCTTCTATGAAAGGTAGGTAGGGCTAAATCCTAGCACAACTTTGTTCCTGCTGAAAAGGAAATGGGACAGGGAAAGGAGAGCATTTGCAACAGGCTCTCGAGCTTCCCCAATCCTCCCTGCGAGTAAGAACTGGGACTTCTAGGAGCGGGAACTCTTCTAAATCAGCTTGAACTCAAATGCACGAAATATAAACACAACAAGGTACCTGTGTTTGTTTAGTGACACCTTAATGCTTTGTGCAGCCCCAGCTCCTGGTTCTCAAATCAACTCCATGCACTCCCTACCCCCTGAAGAAACCACCTGCTCCTCCAACTAGGGCTCAACCAGCATGAGGCTGGGAGCATGGACATGATAAAATAGGGCTAGCATTTTAACTGGGGGAGGCAACAGGGCCATGGGATTGCAAGTCTTGGTAAGAGGGAAGGGAAAGTAATTGGTGCCATTAATGTGGTTTGACACAGAACTTATGCATAACAACACAATCCAGAGTAACAGGAAAGACGTCTGCAGGAGCGTCAAGACCAGATGGAGGCCTTCAAACTGATCTGAAAGGGGGAAGCCTGTCCAAGGTAATGACTTCCTGCATCCCTAAATAACAGGCAGGATTCTTTTCTTACATATCTGGCAGCGCAAGCCAGCAGACTGGTCAGCAATCATAACAGAAGGGACACAAGACACAAGTATCGAGTCAAAAGAAGCTATCGCTATTCATTCAGGTTGAATATTCCCACCTGTTCTCAGGCTACAGGCTGCAAGGGACAGAAACAAAGGTATAAAACCTGGACTGCAGACTAGGGAATGAAGAAATTGAGAGGACAACATCTAGAGGAGCCCAGGATCAGTACCTGCTCTGGAGGGTTGGTGGAAACAGGGAAACTCCATCTGTAGAATATAGGCGTGAGAATGGAGTCTGTCAGCACCCACTCATGGTTAACTCAAATTGTCTGCTGAGGGGACCCGCCATATCATGGTGTATTCCTAATAGATGAAGAACAATGGGAGTTACTCTGCAGAGATGCCACTATTTTTAAAATTCAACTGCTTTCTGACCAGGATGAGTGAGAAGTATCCTGCATACTAATATACTGCAAAGGTTTCAATTAACCTGTGGTTCTTGCAGGAAAGACAGGCATGTACACAGTTCATGAAGCACTACAGTATGGACAAAAGACTTTCAGGGACCACGTGTCCAGAAGCTTTCAACAGGGAGGTTTTTGTTTTTGTTTTTTAAAGCAAGCGTCAACATCAGTGAAAGTGGTGTACAATATTAGAAATGGACTGGTCCTTCCATCTGGATAAGACAGAAGCTAGACAAATAACCATGCATTTATGATTCTGAATGAGAACAACGATTCATTTCTATGATAGAACCGTGAGCCCTCTTCTTTTGGGGGAAAAGTACTGAAAGCAGAAAACACATCCACGAGATACTGTTTCTGCAGCTCTTGGTGGAAGTATGAATTCTATTGTTCCCTTTACCAATGTCCTACAAGCTCCCATCCTCAAGGAGAAAAGGGGCAGGACTGAAATACAACCATTTATGGAGCTAATTTGGTATTCATTCCAAAGACTCAACCTAAGTATAGCAGGGTAAAGCTAAAGGTATTCTATGTGAGGCTACTCTTAATCCCATTCCAGATGTTCTACTAGGAAAAAGAGACGGGTGGCAGGAGTTAAAGCAGAACACAAAGAAATGAAACATCCTATGTACCACATGCTAACGTTATGAGTTATAGATGAACCAGCCCTTGTATCCAAACAACAATGGGTGTAGATATCCAAGGACTTCAGTATGGTTTGAGGGCTTCTCAGAGTGTGCAAGTACATTGTGCGAAAAATAGCCAAGGAGGAGACAATTCCCTAACCATCTACGCTCATGGAAGTCCTTGAGATAGGAGAGATCAATGGCAATGGCCAGAGAGCAAAATACTGTAATAGGAATACGGATTTCCTCAGAGGGAAGTTCTAGTTGCTGGCTGTCCTCTGAAACAAGAGATCTCAGGTTGTTACTTTTTTGTAGAAGCTTACCTTTAAATGGTGATAGCTGTCAGATAGGTACTTAGCAAACAGGCTTTTTGCAGTTCTAGAGCTTTAAAGAAAAGTCTTTCAGCTGAGGAAGCTTACTATCTATATGTAGAAATGGCTTTAGGTGGCCCTGTCAGATAGGAGAAATTCATGCAGACAATATAGAAGAAGGCTAAATTAGAAGTGGTTTTCTTTGAAAAGCTGCCATTGTACTCCTCTGCTCACTTTAAGGGCATGAAGGCCTAAATCTGGCTCAGATCATTCATTTCCACTGCTTACTGCCACCCTGCTTGAGAGAACAATGCACACAGGCATGACATGCTCTTTCAGTAAAAATCAGCAAGTGCTGCGATTGATTTCTGTCCTTTCTGGTGTCTTCTAGGAAGGGCTGCTAACAAAGACACTATGGCATAAGACCCAGACCGAAAAAAAAAAAAAAATCACCTAGCTCTGTATCTTATTTCTGAGTGGCAAAAGGGCAGAGCAGGCATACAGTGACATTTCTTCAGTTTGCCCTTGCAGATTTCAGCATCTGCTCTTTGATAACATCCTTGCGTGCCAGGACACAAATCTTTGTGCTTAGTACTCCTCAACGAACTCCTCTTTCAGTGACTTGTCCAACTGGTGTTTTGCACAGGTACATATCTGAAGATCCATAGCAGCTGAGTTGGGTACATCAGCTGATCTGTATTACTACTTTCCACTCTATTCCAAACAAACAAACAAAACAAACCCATGGCCATTTGCTAGTTTAATTTTCTGATCCATTGCTTCTGCATCAAAAGAAAATGCTCTTTCTTAAGGACACTTCTCCATTCTCCTCTAGCATTGCTGTCTATCTCATACACGGAGTATTTCTGTAATTTGTTTCCTATTTCTTAGCCAATTATTCACTCATGAGAAGAGCTCCCCACTTAACCTAACGCAGTTTAGCTTGTCAGCCTCTGTAACAACAGATCTTGTAAAACAAGATTGTTCCCCAAAGAGAAAATTTTGTCCTTAGCCTGTACTTTGGTTTATGTTCCTTTTCATTTCCTTCATTTAGACTCAACCACAGTTTTTAAGTATGCCTTCTTACTTTAAATAGATTCCTCATCCTAATATGAACAATACTGAGTGTTTTCTTATTGTTGCTACCGTTTTTTCTTTTCCCCCTCAAGTTTCCTCAAACCTTTTTTCCCCGCAAAGTTAAGAGGCAGCACCTAGTGTGGAAACTTTCAGATGATCTCTTTGAAAGCATTTTTGGCATTTGGCTGCCAGTTTAAGCTTTATTATTATTATTAAGCTTCTTATTTTTTTTTGTTCTCTTTTTTAAAATACAAGAATACTGGATCAAAGCATACTATGGTCACTTCTTACAAATCCACTCTTCAATAACAGAATATAATTAATTCCTGAGACTATACAGGACCTGGTTCAAAAAGCTGCTTCTCCTGGGTTGTATGACTAGTTACTCCGTAAAGCACTTCTACCTTCGTAATCACTCTGATCTTTCTCAGCATGCCAGTGAGAGTTGCCAACCTGATTGAGCAATTCAGCAGTGTAACTTCAAATGCTGTGCATTTTCAAGCTCAGCCTGGTTGCAAGTTATAGGGATTCTGTATTACTCAGCTCATCTGATTTGGCTCTACTTTGTCTTCAATTCAGAGCAACATGAACTACTAATTTAAGGTATGGTTTTCCTTATATTATTTGTCCATCTACTGGAACACATCTTGCCATGTCTACTAAATGAAGAAGTATTAGAAGAGGCAGTTACAAGGAGCTGAAATAACTTTCTTGTGGATCATACAATCTATGATCTCCTGTTTAGCACCAATGCCTTAGGAATGCTCAATTTCTTGAACTTTGTCCATGTGTTGAGATGTGTCAAGGACTAGACTGAGAAAGGGGTGGAGATTTCCCATGGCAATATTAGATGGAGTGAAGGCATGGAGAGGAAACTCTGCTATTTCCTACAATCCACTGGCAATGAAAGAGAAGGGGTAGAGCAATACTGGGAATCAGCATTCAGTGCTGATGGTTTAGATGAATCAAGATGTCCACAGATTTCAGTCTCTTTGACAGTTCCTGATGGGAGAGCAGGAACATCTTTACTAAAGTACTTCTGACTTGTGGCAGCAGTGGAACTATGCTTTGGAGCTAAGCTCACAACTAGTGATATTTAGCCAAGATGAAGTAATCCCACTTTGTGTGTCAGCAGTGGAAAACTCTGGAAAAAAGCCACTGGTAACAGAGGACCTGCAGGAGCAAGTACTTTGTGAGAGTTACTTCTCAGGGTTATCTACAAATGCAAAATCCTTCACAGGTAGTTTAGTAGGTAAAGCTGTAGCCAATTTTCTTCCGTCATGGAACACTGCTAATCACTCCTTACCACATCAGGCAATGGCTGACAGATTTTTTTTTTTTCTTTTAAAGACACTGCTAGAGCCAATCACTGGAGCCAGTCACAATCAAACATGCTCAAAAGTAGACTGTTTAGATTTGATTCACTTAGAAGACATGTTGGTAGCTACTGCTTGGCATTGGGAAGTATTAAAAGGATAACAGGCTGTTCACATTCAAGAATAATTTTGCTAAGCTATAATAATCATCAGTAGCAACAAAAATCAATTCCATGATGTGGTGCCATAGGAGAACAAATGGACACTACTAGCCTGCTATGAAACCTGGGAAGAAAGAAGACACTAAAAAAGGAGCTGGGGGACGTTTCCGCATGTCTCACATAGTACAAGAACATGCAGGGTATACATCTGGCTCCAAAGATATCAATGAAGACTCATTTCATGTGCTCAAGGACCCCATGTACTATAATTCAGCTCTGCTGAGATAAGCCATGAAAGATAACCTGGACAGTTAGATAGGTCACTGCTCCCCCAGCTTTTTTGTTTGACTATTTGTTTAAAATATCGCTTACCAATACTGAAAAAGACCACAGCAAATCTTTTCAATTAACAATTCTTCTGATTATAAAATATATAAAATCAATACAACAAAGTGGTGTTTTACTAGTTTAAATTTATGCTGGCTCTAAGTCTGATTGATTAGAGTGGTTCTACCGCCTCTTGGATCAGCTGCCCCATTAGCCATTTGCTATTGGTAACAGAGGCCTGACAGGCTGATAAACTAATTCAACTGTTAAGTACTGAAAGAGCACCAAGTACATAGCAGGTGCTATTAAATGACATCTCTGTTAAGTTTCCTTGACCTTTATGCTTCGAGTACTTTGCAGCTATAAAGCACGTATTACCATAAGTTCTGTCCCTGCTTGGGTGCAGTGGTCTCTGCAGGGAGGTCCGCAGCATGTACAGACCGATGGAGCACACTCACTCTGCCATCTGTGGCTGTGCTCTTCCGCTTGTCTGTAAAAGAAAAGCACAAGCTCAAATTGTATTCTCATTCATGCTTCTCAGACAGAAATTTTATTTTGCAAACACTAACCTACCTTCAGTTAGGTGTTTATGATCAGCACCTAGGCCAGCAGTACGTTTTGCAGAGAAAACTACTCCAGCATTAGTTTGCTAAAGCTCACAGTATACACATTTATAGAAATACAAAGATGACTGATTTTTAAAGAAAATGTTATTGCATCATAAAGCACACACACAAAATTAAGAAAAGCATTCGTACTATTTCAAACACATACCAGTTTCACTCTTTAGCTGGCAACGTTAGGATGCATTGATATTTCTGAGCATCTTACCCCAACAGTCTGACATGAATTTAAGCCTTTGCTAATTAAGTTTCAAATGGAAAGTGCCAAAATTTTGCACAGTAGCTCAATAAAAACATAGGCAATACTTGACAAACTAATACAGCTGGAAGCAAATGGGTATACAGGAACACTGGCAGGTCGATATTTGAACAAATTCACATAAGACAATATACCCATTGAGGGTCATTGAATGATACTACCTCTAGCACAACAACTCACCAAATGCAGGAGGCTGGAAAGTTACACACTGGATGAAATATCACTGTACGTTTGCCCTATTCTATTTTTCTACAGATGTCTACTCTGACCAATGCCTAAGACAGGATACCACCAAGGGAGGGCTCTCTGATTTAATTCAATATAACCTTTCGCATGTAGTATTGCTGTACATGAACTCGATGTCAGCTTATGTTTCAAACGCAACAAATGATCAGGACTGAAACTGCAACTGGAATTAGATTACAGTATGCTCTTCTGTACCAGGAACTATTGCCACATAAAAGCATTAAGTTTCCCTCCCCACAGAAGGATTTTTGAGCATGTCCAAGTTCTGCCTGCAATGCTTGACTACCCAAGCTTGAAGTCATCAAGGCAAAATTGATGAGTAGGAGGAAGCACTAGAACTTCAGCTAATCGTTACCCCTCATCGGCACATTCAGAACAAGGTGAACAGCAGGCTGAAAGGACATGTGCAAGAGGGGCTGTTTGCCAAAATGGCCTCAATCAGCAAAGCTATAGGTATGTAGACACCTGCTCTGCTTGACACTATTTCAGAGGAATCTGTGGGGGAAGGTGCTGAACAGGCCTCTGGTGAACAGTTTAGCTCATTGCTCCTCCAGAGAAAGAGCAGTATCGTTGTCCTCTGTGACAAGCAGATTAATCTGGGAATTTTGCCACTGGTGGAGCATTAGTATTGTGATGGCTATCCTCACCCCCTGCAGCAAGCAATTGGCTACTTGCCCAAGAAGTTTGGCACACTGTAACACAACAGGTACAGAGTAAAACAGAGTGGTTACTCCACAGTTGACATCGACTGCTTTTAAGAGAGAGGTGATCATATCCCATAGTCCTTACACGGTACACTGCAGGCAGTCTCAAGATCTGCAGCAGTAGCAGGGAGATCATAAAGAGCAAACTCTCCTGCATGCAGGTTTCCTGAGTTTACAGTAGGTTTAGATCAGAGGAAGCCCACAAAGACATTCAGACTAGCCAGTTCTCTCTCAAGTTGACGAACCCTTCCTAAAAGTTAGACAGCAACAAAGGAAACACCCAAAGAGAAGCCGAATGACCATACCTCCTGGGCTGTAGTCCTTTCTTACTTCTTCTTTTTTCTGATGGGGAAGGATGAATCTGTAGTCTATACTGTCATGCACCCAGCCTTTCTCAATGAACAAGCCAGGAACCTCATCCGAAAACAGCCAATACCTGCAGGGCACGGCACACATACATGTTAGCAGGTACCCGTCTCCTTGTTTGGCTGCAGTCACACACATCCATCTTTACTTGCATGAGCAGAAGAAACATCTGTGTGCTTGACTCAACAAAACATGAGTGCATCTATATCTTTAGCTGATAAACTGGAAAAGCTTTTATTAAAATCCATTCTAAGAGCCTTTCTGTGCAACAAACAGGAAGAAGAGAAGATAGTAACTAGATTCTTGAGCACTGATTGCCCAGAGAGGCTGCGGAGTCTCCTCTGGAGATATTCAAAACCTGCCTGGATGTGATCCTGTGCAATGTGCTCTGAGTGACCCTGCTTGGCAAGGGAGTTGCACAAGATGATCTCCAGAGGTCCCTTCCAACCTCAGCCATTCTGTGATTCTGTGATGTGAGCACTTGAAGCTCTGCTGGCTAGTGGATTGTGACCTCCACAGAAAGGCCTCAAAAAGTTGACCATGTAAACTAGTGAAGACTTGTATACTTGATATACACAAAAACTTCACTTCTGCTCTCCTTCACAGTCCAATGCAGACAGGGAGTACTCTCAACACCCTCCATACCAATCAATTCTTTGGAGCTACTATCTGCTAAAGCTCCTGTCAGAGCGGAGAGCCAGAAGCATGGGATCATTTCCTTTCCTACCTGTTATGATTACGGTCAGTGCCAATGGGGGTCCTGCGCATCACAAGCTTCGCTTTGGCAATTCCCTCCTGGAACGTTTTCTCAGCTGCAGCTTTATGCTTCCGGATTCTTTCTTCTTCTGCTTCTTTCTCCATCCTCACTGTTGCAATTAGCATGGAGAAGTATTAGTTTTCTTTTACTGCATCTAGACATCAATATTATCTTTTATTTTACTAGATCAGGTGGGAAAAAATGATTTATTGGTGACTTTGGTTAATATTCTTTTAGCACAGGAATCCACCCTTCATATAACCTTCTACAAACCATTCTAGAAAAAAAAAAATAAAATAAAAAAAAAATTCTCAAGAAGTCAAGGCATAAAGATGAACCGGGCTTTCGGAAAGAGGAAAGTTTGGATAAAAATAGATTGGAGAAAGTATTCATTATTATTCCTCATAATGAAGTGATATTTATTGCTGTGCAATGCTACATAACAGAGTCAAAGATCTTTCTTTAACTACAGTGCAATGTACAATAAGGAAATTCTGCTCTAGGCAGCTCAAACACGGGGAGCAGTGCAGCAACAACACAACAGAAGTCAGCACGGCTAACAGACACCTGCATCTCCAGGACTGCAGCTATGGGGAATGGTCTCCCCACAAATTTACCTGCCCTAACAAATAGATCTGGCACAACAGAAGCTTCTTCCAGGCACCAGTGTCTCATAACAGTGACTCAGTCACGTCTCCTAACATATCATTCTTTTCCAGATATGCTATCACATGGAAGAGCATTAAAATAGAAACCTCAAGTTTCCCCTCTCATGACAGAAGCACTGCAATTTCAGTAGCTCTCAAAATGCATGTTTTTCTCATTTTTTGGTCAACAAACAGTGAAAGAAACAACAACAACCCTGAAGTGGCCTAAATTCTGGCATCATAGGCTTCTTGGCAAGAATCTTATGGACAAAACACATTACTTCACATCTCTAGGTAAGAAGCAAGAAGAAAGGCATCTTCTGCCAAAAGGCAAAACATTAAGGTCAAAGGGATTTATGCTTCTCATGATGGTTCAAGATTCTCTCTACATTTTTGTCCGTCTCTAAACAACAGGTGTACTTTCACCACGAAGCAGATGGAATGAGACCATATGGAAAGGGTGAGCTGGGGAGGGGCAGATAAAAGCTAGCACGTAGAGGTTGTGTGCTGGCTGCTAGCTCAAGGAGAAAGCTGACTTCTTGCTAGGACTTTTCCCAGGGCTGCTACACACTCTTTCTCTTGCAGCCATTTTCTGTATCAAGATAGGTTTGATAACAGTTGATTAGTAAATACCTGGTTGGTCTCTGAAGTCCTGCCAATGTAATCAATCCTGACTGATTAGAGGAGACATGCTGAAAAACATACCTTTGCATTTGTTACACCAACTCAATTGATCAGCTTTTATATAATAATACACCAATAATATACTGACTTACAGTAATTGCAGCATGGAAAAATTGTCCTGTCAATCCATACCTGCTGGCCAGCCACAAGCAGCTGCACAACCTGTATGTCAGTAATTCCCAACTCCTCCCTAAACCTTACAACCTATCCCCGCATCAAAGTACCAAAATTAGAACAAGTAGCAACAGTGATTCTCACAGTACCAAATGCCTTTTATCACCTAAATCTGAGCCCCACAAACTGCTTCAGGAGACCCATACTACAGAAAGCGCTGATCTCACCTTTCACTAGGAGACAGAGGTGATACAATTTCCCCAGGATTTCCCTTCTTGACGTCTTTGAGACTTAGTGCAGTCACTTGATGCTGGCATAAAGTGCACTCTCCTCCTCACTGCCCTCTCCTCGAGAGCCAAGACACAAACAAAAACAAGCCATACTGCCAGCAAACTCCTCAATGTCTGCAGTGTTTGATATCATGGGGACTCACGAGACAGGTATTTTTTCTGTCCAACTGTAAAGATCAGTTGCAGCAGGTGCCACCAAATGCCAGGATAAGGAGGCAAGGAAAGAACAGAAACTTCAATTTATTCATATGCCAGAACCGTTCATTCAAACAGAGAACAACAAAACCAAATTAAAGGGCTCCACAATTTCATTTGTGATGGCAAGCTAGTTTCTGTCCTTTCATCTCCAGCAGGCTTTGTTAGCTCTATAAACTTCCAGCTCTCCATTCTCTTCCAACAGACTGTACGGGAGATATTGCTTCTTGTAGTGATAAGGTAAAAAACAATTAGTAAGTGCTGGTGTAACATGGAAATGGAATTAACTTGATTTTTACTATCAAGAAAGTACAGATATTAATCATATTATCAATACAGGAAGTTATGTATTGACTTCTTTTGAAGTCAAGAAAACAAAAAAATACATTTATGCTTTCTTTACACTAGTTTTTTTTTTTTTTTTTAAAGCTGAAAATACCTTGGTAATACTGGTCACAGTCTTCATAGGCTTATATTGGAAGTGGTTAGCACTCACAGTGTTATGGATGTGACATGAGTGGTGACAAAGACACCTCTGACTACAACACATGCGCATACATACCCACCCACCAGCTAAACCACCGCACGATAGGAGTTTTGTCTGCAACTGCTCTTTTACTTCCCCCTGAGATACTGTAATTACTAAAAAGTAAATGCAACTGAAACGATGCAAGAGCTGGTACACTGACACAGACCACAAAAAGCTCTCGCAGACAGCTCGACAGCTCTCACTGTGGTTATCAAGACCTGTTTTTCATATACTCAAACCGCACCAGCCCCCAGGTCTGAAGTCCTGAACAGATTAGCTCAGAGCTGCTAGCCCTGCAGCCCTAAGTACTGCACCATCAACGTGAACCAAGATCTTTGGTACTTTGAGGGTACCTTTATGCCTGTTAGCAACTGCTTAACAGGTAAAAGAAGCCCTGGATGGTTGAAATGTTAGGCTTTGTTATGTGGAAATGAAGCAATATGAATTCAAAAATTCAAAACTTAATGAAAGGCTGAATCCTTCCTTCCTTCCTTCTCTGCCAGGAAGGAAAAAAAGAGTTGGCTCAGAGAAAAGAGAATATTCAGAATGTCTGTGATCTGGGCAAAAGAGATCAAGCCAGAACAGCGAGATTCCTTGAATTTAGTATTAATAAGAGGCTCCTGGACAGGCAGAAACTAATCTGTGGCGGAAGCAGTACAAGATGTAGCACGAGTGAATAAGGATCTACTGAATACCCTTTAACTGAGAGTCACATGAACAGTTACCCGGTTTTACTGTTATTATTGAGACTGACTATTGATTCTGTTGAGATTATTGATACTTCTGAGACTCTCATCGCTTCTTTACTGTAAGGGTGACAGAGCACTGGAACAGGTTGCTCAGAGAGGCTGTGGAGTCTCCTCTGGAGATATTCAACACCCGCCTGGACGCGATCCTGTGCAACGTGCTCTGGGTGACCCTGCTTGGCAGGGGGCTGGACGAGATGATCTCTAGAGGTCCCTTCCAACCTCAACCATTCTGTGATTCTGTGAACAGAAGATCTGAAAGGTCTAATGACTTTCAACGTGAGGCAAGGTTGTATCTAGTAGGATACTTCCTTAGGAGCCTCAGGTTATTCCATGTTCTTTACCTATTCTCGTCCTCTTAGAACAAATACAGCTAAGTCACATAAGCCAGGATCCATGCAAGATCCTTGTCCCCCAGCTGTTTCAGAAAGAAAGCAACAACCTAGATGGGCTATACTGTCCACTTCCATCTGCCCAGCACCCACATTTACGAACAAAAATAAAAAAAACAGACCCTGAAGTGCAATTCCATCAGGGTTTCACTCCTCATATTCAACACTCCTTAGCAAAAAGCACTACATACAGAGAGGTATTCAAAGTTTGGTATTGCAACCAATGATTTATTTTTGAGTGAGCAGTTTGTATTTATACAACTCTCTAATTCTTTAAAGTAAGAAACCATAAACTGAAATTTGTTGCCCATGTCCTTATCTGGGAGAAGGCCTGCTAGCATCGACCTGACAATGTGCATGGCAGCAAGGCCAGCAGCAGCTGTGGAAACTAGCTTCTAGGTAGGAAATATCTCCTCTGTACTTAAGAGTCAGATGTTGTTTGGACATGGACATATACTTTGTTTGTTTTCTGTCCCCAAAACAGTTTTTCTGGACTCGAACCTTCCCAAGCCTGACAGAATTGGAAAGATACTGTTCAAAAGATATCCAAAGATTGAAAACTAAAATCAGTTATTGCTTTTTCTTAACATTCCAGATTTTGAGCCACCATAGAAACACCTATAACTTTTCCCAACCTGTCAGTAATAAAGCACTACAGTAGCAAAATTATACTTCTGTAAGCAAATCCCTTAAAAGCAGCTAACACTTTTGGAAACAGACTTGTCAATTTTGCCACTAATTTGTTCTCCCCTACTCCGTGACACACAAATGCTCTACTCTCTCCTTTATTTTTCTTACCTCTCATTTGTCTTTCTTGTTGCTCCCTCTCTTTCTTGGCTTGGATGGCATGAAGGCGTCTACTTTTCACAGCACTGATCATATCATCAGCTTCTATTTCTACCCGCTGCTCTATTTTCACCATTTCATTTTTTTTCTTTTCATTTCTTCCTATTGTATTCTCATCTTTCCCATTCTCCTTGTTCTTGGCCACCATTTCTTTCCGCTTCTGTTTTTCTGCTCTCTTCTTATCATTTTCTTCCTTCAGTATAGCTAGGCGCTCCTTCCACAGCTCAGCTGATGTTTGCTGCTTGGCCTCCACATGATCCTGCACTGAATAAGTCATTAGAATCCGGTGGCACAACGCTCCAAGTATCTGTAATTTCTCTTCAGGAGTCAACTCAAAGAACTCTGACGTCTCCAGCTTCTCCAAAAATTCATCCTGTACTTCATTATCCTCAAAAGTTGCTGAATCCTTGCTTTCATCTACATTATCTGAGAGCTCACTTTCCTCTTGCACATCTGACTTGCGTAAGCAGAGGCGGACCAACTCAGACGCAGAATGCAATGTAAGTGGTATTTCAGAAAGCTTCATTCCCAGCTCAGCATAATCTTCAGCAATTTCATCCTGCAGCAGGGTCTGCAGAAGAATGACCAGTACCCTGTTCAAATAAAGGAAGCCTCCCTTTTCTGCGCAAAGCGCTTCCATCAGGGAAACTGCTGTAATGGGATACTGAGCATCTGGCATCAATAACCCTGAGTAACAGCTCAGGAATTCCACCACCATAGCGACATCCCCAAAGAGTGTATTAGGAAGTCCTTCTGGAGTATCAACCAGTTTAAAAGTGGGCAAGTTCTTTCCTTTGAGATCTTGGTCCTCAAATCTTTTCTGTTTTTCCAGTTTTTCCTTCATCTCCTTCTCCTTCCGCTCCTTTGCTCTCTCCTTCAGTTTCTCTTTCAGCTTTTCCCTTTTCTTCTTCAGAAACTCTTTTCGCTGCTCCTCTGTCATGGTTGCCCATTTCTTCCGGTGTTCTAGAAGCTCATAGCGTTTCTGTACTAGTCCCCGTAAATCCTCAGGGAGACGGGCACGATCCTCATTTGAGAGTAACCTGGCTGTTTTGGAGATGATGCAGGAAAGTGCACTTTTTTTGTCTTCCCGGTCTTTGTTTTCTTTGTAATAGGCAATGAGATGGAGTGCTGCAGGAGGCAGATGTTTCTGGGGTTTGCTGGAAGACCTAGGGGTGCCTCCAGAGTTCCTGGGAGCTCTGGACACCTTAGTAGTACCTTTAGCCATGTCTAGTAGTGTCATTTGTTTCATTTTCATCTTAGGGGTCTTCAAGCCTTTCCTAGGAGACTTTGATTTCCCCGATGTTTTCTGCCCATTTAAAACCCTTTTGCCTCTCTGCTTTTTGTCCAAGGGTTTGTTGCTGCCCTTTCCCAGTCGGCTCCTCTTTGGAATGTGAAAGTTAGAACCAAGTTTACCAGGTGACATGATTTTCATCACCTCTTCCAACTCCTCTTTGGGACATTTTGAGTTCTTAGAGTTTTTCACCTTCAGTGGAGAGCCAATAATAGATTTCTCCAGATGCACATGACACCACAGAGTAGGGCTCAGTGGCTGACCCAGAGATGTTCCATCTGTTTTGGATTTCTTTGAAGGTTTTCTGTCAGGTGATCCAGAGCTCTTCCTCTTGGTTGAGGGGTTGAGAGTCATATACTAAAATTAAAGAAGGAATGATTTTATATTAATATTTCAAGGAATGTAAAGGTCATCTAGATCCTTTGAATATTTTTCCCATGAACAAGTAGCACTCAATACTTTAAGGGTAGTGAAGGCTTCTGCCATAGCTTTCAATATGCTACACAGCAGTCACTGTGTTGCTTATGAAGTTATTAACTCATTCCAGAAAGCTAACATTTAACTTTATAAAATGTAATACTGCTAAAAGTGTTTTCAATGTTTCCTACTGCATTACATAAAACCACTGTGTTTCTACTTAAAAGGCTGTGGGGAGAAGGATTGCCTGGGAAATGCTGATAATTTCAAAAACTATTCCTCTGCTCAAAGAGATTTCTTAGAGAGTCCTGTAGGGCTCGGTCCTGGACCCCACCCAGGTCACCATCCAGATGAAAACTGACGGAGCACAGATGCGATGGGTAACAGGAATTCAGAGAATTGTCTCTGAACTGCCTGAGAGTTTCAGGATCTGCATTCTCACTGCTTTTTAAATATGAGGTCTGTAATGAATGTGAGAAGAGAGGATTCAATTCTGAATTAATGTAATTGAATATCTGATTGGTTTTAAGCTGTTGAAATAACCCACCTTACAGCATACTTTTAACATAGAACAGCTTAACCCAGAGCCAACAGACCAATTTCAGCATCTGAATGCATTTTCAGGAATTCAGAACACCAACTCATTTGAAGAAGTGAAAAATAAAATATAGGACACTTATAAGAATATGACCCTTAGGTTATGGATAAAATTATCAGAAAACAGAGGCTGAAAAGTTAATATTACTTATCAAGAAAAACTTCTGCAATGGTAAGCACAGCTAAAGATGAAAGCACCTAAGTAGTATTTACGTAAGAACAGACATATACAAATGTAATCAAGTTAAGACTGTCAAAGAAAATCGGTTTCTGACTCCTGGATGTTCATTCTTGAAAGCCTTACTCCAATTTTAGAGTCCTCATTAGCGTTGATAGCACCCAAACTGAATCCAGCGTCTGCATAACTTCATTCTACAAAAATTGTATTGACTTCTCTGCTGAAGAGAATTACTGAAGCTGAAAGCATCCAATATTAATATGAATTATCATAATTACAAATTAACAAATATTAGACCTACAAAATACTGTATATTAAACTGTCACTTACACAACAAAGCTATTTTTTCTAGAACAATAACTCTGGATTAATAAACTCTCCAATTGCTTCTTGGCATTTAAAACTCAATGGGAATTCAATCTCTGAGCCAAATGGGAAACGCTACAGGAAGTGCCATCCATAAACACAAAGCTAAGGACTTCTGTAAGTCATATGGAAGATGTTACAGTTGCATATTTTCTCTTATATCAAAAGTATGCCTCTATATATCAGTGTGCCGAGTAAAAATTTGTACATCACCAACAAACACTTTAATTTCTAGTAAGACAGTGACCTGAAATACGTGAGCTGTATTTACCTTGCTGAAGAATTTATTTTTCCCTTTAAGCAAATTTCTAAAGTTCTAGAAGAGTCCATAGAAACTTGCTAGAAAAAGGTGTTATCCTCCTGATGAGGAAAAGGGATATAGGAAATATTTCTGATCTTGTTTTAAAACAAAGGTTGATGAAGATTGAATCCACGAAACAGTGAGTTTACTAAACAAACAAAATAGTGTTTCCTACACCCAAAGATGAACAGCAGATTTCATGATACTGCGTTTACTCAGTTAACAGTAGATTTGGCTGGTCATTACAATGGACTGGAAAAGAAAGACACCCCTGCTACTTAGAGCATTCAGTACAAAATTTGTGTTATCTGCCATCTCTCAATCCAGCACCGTAAAAGAACCGAGTCAAACATATCCAGCTCTTCCACTGGGCCAATAATTCACATTACCAGGTAAGGAATATAGCTCTTCTGTTTGCCTTACACCAGGAAATCTCGTCACCACTTATAGACAAGTAATGCAAATCACTACTGGAAAAGTTAAGAAAAGTCAAGTCACAGTACATAACAACTCAAATTTTCAACGTGGACCACTGTTTCAGAAGTTCAAGCTGTGTCACCTTATAAAGGGTTAATGATCAAAAGAGTGGACCTTCCTGCTCTGCATGTCTCTAGGAGCACCAAAACTAAACTGACACACTGAAGTCTTGGCCAAGACCACTTTTCTACCCATTCCCCACCCTTAAACACGGAAGATACTTTTAGGAATTCTTACCTTATGCGGGTCAAGCAGGAAGTCGCTAAATTTACTGGGAAGAGAGTATTTCTTCACTAACTCATCCTCCACTACCCATGGGGCGTTCTCGCCGGTGCCAGCCCGTAGTGCGTTATGCCGGATGAAGTACCTCAGGATCTCCTTGTTGGGAGGACGCTCTGTCCGGACTAAGCTATCTGCTGGTACGTTGCTAATGATCTTGGAGACAAACAGTCAGACTGTTAACATTTAACTGCTAGACACATCATAGCTTTAGTCATATCGCTAAAAGGAACATGGGCCATTATACTGCTTTGCATCCACAAACTCTCCACTGTTTTGAAACTCTCTTACAAAGACTAGAAACAAAACAAACAGAATTTGCAGAATTGAGATGCATAACGGAGATCGGCAGGAGATTCAGTTAGCCAAAAAGTATCAAAAACATTAGTTTATGTTGCAACTACTTGCCAAAGCCCATTGCTTTACTTGGCAACAACGAAAGTCTCTGACCTTCCCCAGCATGTGCTTGCTACTAACTTAGAAGCTTTTACATGTTAGCGTTTATTTTGTTTTGATTTTTTTCCTGATACCAGAGGAGTAACTCCACAAGCGGTACCCGCTGAGGTCAGTCCTGCCTCTGTCAAATTAGCAAACAGATGACAAAGCACGCAGCAGTGCTGCAGCTACACAGAGCCTCCTGAAGAGCAGTTGCCTGTGACACTCGGAGAGGTTCAGTCAGAACAAAAGCAGCAGCTCCCACTCGGGATGATCAGCGGCCTACCTCTCAACAAGTTTCATTAACGGCCTGGCCAGAGATTAGCCACTCAACAGCAATGACTCTAAACTAATGAAGCACTGTGACTCAGCTTCCATGTGTGGTACCAGGGGATCGTCAGTTGTCTCCATGCATAAAACCAAATTATATATAGCAACTGCAAGGCTAGTCAGCCTTGCTGACAACTGCAGCCATCTTGCTTCCAATACCGCAAATCCATCAGAAAGTACTACATTGTTCTGTGTAGACATACAGGGATTATTTAATTAAACTTGCACATCCACATTATAACAGAAAGGATTCAAGCAGTCATCTCACCTTGTCTTCATTTTTCAGCTTGACATCGTATTTGTGTGGCAAGAATTTAGGTGGAACCCACTTCCTTTCTTCCTTCTTCAAAGAAGTAGGAAGCTTCCGAGGAGACCTACGCGCTCGATCATCTGATAAACCAAGACAAGAAATTAAGCATCTTAGTATTAGATTTAAAAAAAGCTAAAGAATCAAGATCATAACTGGAACTGGACACCGCCCCCATAATCTATACAGTGTTTGGTTAACTACAACATCAGGAAAAATTCCCAAATTCATTTTTAGAAACATCCTGAAGACACAGGCTAGGAATGGAGTCCCTAAACAGGTCTGAAACAGGAGACAACACCTATCTTCAAGGAGCATGAAGGACCACTTGCACTATTTAAACCCATCTCTTTATGGAAGGCAAGCTGCAACTACCTATGTAAAGGGAGAAAAGTTCTATGAAGCTTATAAAGAGAAGATAGGTTTCATAATGTAACCAGCAACCTGCTTAGCAAGTTGCTGCTGAGAGCCTTAGCTGCCTCTGCCATGCCACATTTGAAGTAATTCTACTGCAGGAATTACTGACTCCAAATTATTTTAATATCATTAAGTGATTTCCAGTTATATGCTCCTGTGCATATGGGCTAGTTTAGCTGCAGATTTTAAGTATGTTTATACAACCAGTTTTATTATTATTATTATTATTCTCAAGAGGGATGTAACTGAAAGAGTACAAAGGAATCACATCTCCTTGCCAGCTGACATTGAATCTATTATTTCTATATTCAGGTTCCATGGGTTAATCACTTGAGACAAAATCCAAGCTTACTGAAGAAAGCAATCCCCAAATGTTTTTATTTTTATGGCTATGACTCAAAGAAAGCACTAAAGCAAGCGTGATAATCAGGAGTCTTGGTTAGGTAACAGATCACAGATGCCATGGGCTCCCTACACACATAAATGTGTAGTTACTTTCTGCATCAGTGATACATTTCAGACAATGCAACATTAAATTCTCTGTTTCAAGCATTATGGAAGTTTTGTTTTTAAAAAAAAGACAACCCTGAATTCTGTGACAGCAGTAGTATGTATGAAAAGAGACTAATACTCTCATCACAAATCAGGCTAAGACATAACTTCTATCTGCTGTTGTTCCACATTTGTATTAAAAGTCTCATTAACAAATACTAAATTAAGTTTTTCTGCTCAACAGCACAATGGAAGTTGCATACAAGACATTTCAAGCCCTGTAAAAGATCTGCTTTTAGAGATCTGCTTCAATGTCTTAAGTGGCTGAATGTTATCTTTGCTGGCTGCGTGTACCATGCATGCTAGGTTTATATTTAAGAAATAACAATTTGTTGCTTAGTCCTGGCTTTAAATGACTTGGTTACACTGGTCCCTCTGCAATAGGCCTGTAAGTAACCTCTCTTTCCATTATTTATTTTCTAGATTCTAGAACTAGGTATAACTACATTGAAGTCCATCAAACAGCACCTGGAAATCTAAAGGGGAGAGGAAGAGGAAGAAAGGGAGCAATAAATCACTACACATTCCTTCCTAAAGTTATTTTTATGAAATGCATACTTCAAGTAATTCTTTTGTTGTATTGTACTGTAACAAGGTTTACATACTGGAACCTCATAAAACATCCATATGCTGTCGTCTCCTTCTTTTCATGAATTATTTTGGATTTTCCAAAGCAGTATTAGCTCTACGTACAGTTCAAGCTGCAGAACCTGCCTTCAGTAGCTCACCATTCATGTTCAGGAAAAACTAGCCTTTCTTCTTGCTTCTGCAGATTTTCCAGATTGCTCTCCCTAAGCAACTAAAGATATAAAGCTACTTCAGACTGCACATCTGATGCAATAATTCTGGTATGAAGCCTTTTTTTTTTTTTTTCTTAAAAACAAACAACAAAAAACCCACAACTTCTGAAGCACAATAATCTCCTAATCAAAGAGACCCAAGCTCCTTCTCTGCACATTTCCTCCTCCAACAAAACTTGAAAGTTTGACATATGTATTACTAGAAATACTAAGGTTAACTCTGCCCCCTTGTGTGTGCACGGAAAGACACAGCTCTTACACCATGCAGGTATGCAGAGTCTGTTATTACTTCTAAACACTCAACTCTTGTTTAGTGACCTCAACACATACCAGCAGTGGTCGAGGATGTAACTTATTAGAAAGAAAAGGTCAAAGTATGTGTAGTCAGGTGGCCCCGGATACTGTGTACAGCTTCCTGCCAGCGCAATTCACAGCCCACCAAGTGAAAGCAATACTTCTGTAGCATGCTGTGCAAGTTTAACAAATGCTACAAAGTTACTGTAACAGACTCTGGAATACAGATTTAGGAAAGAATTTACACCTGTGAACCGTGTTCTGTTATAACCCAGGATTAAAAGATTTAGCAATAACACATCCTTTCAATAAATACCTATGCACAAGGAGAAGAGTTAAAAAAAGTGTTTACTGCTTTTACTGATTATGTTATGACTCAGCTAGCATCTTTGATTTGAAAATGTTGAGGTTTATCTTCTACAGAAAGGGAAGGACAGTCCCAATTTATAGAGAGGCAACTGAAGACAGGTCAGATCATCAGCCGAGTCACAGCCTGAAAAAGGAATCCCCATTCCTGCACGATTCTTCCAGTCAAGGAGCTACGTCACTCCTCAGAGGGTTGTACTGGCAACTGCAGTAAGGCTACAGCTGAACAGAGCTGGTTAGAGCACTGCACACCACAGAACAGAATAGGATGGTAGTCTTTACGAAACACCCAAGCCCAAAAACGCTGCTTTAAGTTTGGCCAATGAACATTCTCAAAATACAAGCTACTTCCCATGCCTGTTATGAGGTAGTTCAAGAGAGCTATCACCCAATTAAAAAATAAAAATAAAAAAAAAATAGCATGCATTCATTCCTCTCCAAGCACTACTATGGTTTCAAAGGATGAGTACAGGGCCAAGATGTTTTTCCAACACTTCCCCCCCCGGGTTATACAGAGCACTGCAATGAAATCAAAACAGTTTGTAACTTTTTCCAGTACAAACCAGAAACAGTTGACAATTATTAAGCTTGGGACTAGAGCTTGGAAGAACTTGTATTCTACTCCTGACTGCTGTTAGTTTGCTGGGCTGCTTTTTGAGTTTCCTCTTCTGTGTATTAAAGGAGGCTATACACCTTCCTAACGTGTTGGAGTGACCATTTGCAAACGTAAGCAGCTTGGTACGTTTATGTACCTTTAAAATTAAGCGATCCAAATTAGAGCTATGCTGTGGGGTCTTTTTCTTTATTATTATTTTTTTAAACACAATTTTTCATATCTTAAAGAGTCTTATAATTCCATTTTTAAAAAGTTATACAGGACATTAAACTAGGTTGTTTTTTCTTTCAACAGAACCTTCTCAGAGTCAAGAAAAGCCTTGGACATCCATTGCTTTTTCTGCAGCAAGGAGGAACAAATATGAAAATAAGCAACAGCATTTCAAAGCATGCTTTATCTTGAACCCTTTGAAAAAAGTTTAGTATGTATTTTTCTGCATGAATTTTGACTCAGCACTTGAACATTGGAATGGGGAGAACCAAAATAACATGCTTATTTTTGTGTCAACTGGGGACATGAAAGAAAATGAGAGCTTGTCTCTGATTGCAAAACAACAATCTTTAGAACCAGATATGTTTGTTCAAAGGATGAGGTAGAGACATCACAGTGGAACTTTATGATTCTGCAACAAACTTTCACTGAGGGTTTTTTCCCCCCCTCTTTTCAATATGCTTGTTATACTTTCAAACCCTATAAATTTCATGCATAGCATTCTGTATTACACCTTAGAACCACAGTACATTTTTTGCTTTAAAACCAGCAAGAACAGTTGAAAGCCAGCAGCACTGATGCCAACGAATCTGCACCACTAACAATGAAAATTTCAGGATTTTGATTACATAACACCGTTTAAACATCACATACAACATTCACAGCCCAGGTCCAAGACGTACATGAATTCAAATATTCATTTTCAGCTGTTACCTTGGCATGACTTGCTGTCATGCTGCCTTACTACTTACTCATACTTTCCCTCCTGTTGTCATCCTCCTTCAGGACAGATTCCTTCTGATTGTCCTGGGCTGCCTGGCTGGAGTTCTCTTTATCACTGGATGGGGAATCACAGGCTCCATCAGATTTCTTTTCAGAGGCCTCTTCATCAACTTTCTCCAGGGGATGTATTTTCACAACTTTCACAGGCAACATTTTCTCCTTACCAACCTGCAGCAAAAATATAAATGAAACTGAACCTGAGCAAGACGCATGAACTAATGAGCTCTAACACTACGAGAAAGGAAAACAAAAAAAAACCAAAAACAACAACAAACCACCACAAACCTCACCCCCCAGAAAATAAAAGACTTGTAAAATGTGGTTTGGCAAAACACTTATTTGATGCCCTCCTGAGAGAGGGCATCATCCCTCTCATGAAACAACTACAGGATTTCTTTCTACTACTCCTATCTGGAAGCTCTGTACAAATCACTACGAAAAAGGGAACTGCCAACCCACAAGTTTCTTCAGCATTTAAAAATGCTGCTTTCTCCACCTAAGGAAGGTGTATGCCAGATGCAGGTGTTCTACTTTAGTGGCTCTAACTGAGAGAAAACGTGCTAAACAAGTTGCTAACAGAGTTTTTTATTTTTTATTTATTTATTTTTAAATAATTTTCATTACTTTTAACAAGTTTGAGTTTTCCTCATCAGTCCCAGTTCTGAAGGGATTTATTTTTTTTTAAATTATGAGAGCATCACTAGATATTTCTAAGCAGTTGAAGCTTAGAAATATCAAGCTACATCAGTTTAAGACTACCACTCATTCTGGGAACATGTTATGTGAAAAGATTACAGCAGATTATAATTTTAAACTGCTGTTAATTAAAATATAAATATGTATTTTACCTATTTTTAAATACATATACACAGACCACTGCATATTTAAATGGCATAACAAAGCTATCTTCACCCCCCCCTCCAGTCAGTCCTTTTTCTTGTGACATCTGTATGGGTCATCCGTGTGCATCTGTTTATAGAACTGTTTTGCATTCAAAAGCAGGTGCTGTCACTGGGATTCCACAGAAAACAAATTCTCACCACCTTTCTGATAACGTAAGTGGCTAACATATTCTTACCCACTTCTGCCTTTAGATATCCAAAATTAGCTCTGCGCAAAAGCCTGAGATAGAATGGAAAACAGATCCTTACCTCAAAGTCACACTCTTCTCCCACTGCAAATTTGGTCATGATCTCCAGCCAAGCTGCATCCACCAACTTTTCCAAAGATACAGTGTTGTGGTGGACTATTTCCAGTACCAGTTTCTCATACCAGATGGGGAACTCCTCCTTCAAGCTGAGCAAGGACATAAGAAGCTTTCATTATTCAGGGAATAAAAGCCAAAATGCAAAGTAGCCTCCCAATTCGCAATTCCATGAACATTTACAGCCAGGACAATGTTCCAGGCAGATGCCACATTGGAATGCAAAGACAGCAGGGCTTTTTCATGCCCTCCCCCCACTTCCAACCCCCAAAGTGTTAATTGGCATGACAATACTAATTGTACTTGCCCTTCCCAGAAGGAACATTGTAAAGGATTCTGGGAAGAGTAACACTGCCAGTAAACCCTTTCTTGCTGGTCATTATGGCCTCCCAATTAGATGTTAAATATATTCCAAGACCTTATCATTATTCTGGGACTTGTTACTTCAAGATTTTTGCTTCCAACAATAAGATGATGCTGATGAACATTTAGCATTTCTTTCTTCCCAAACTCTGGGCTTACACAGTCTTAACACAATAAAGAAGGCAGACCCAGACTTACACAATCAAGTTATCTTTCCAGAGAAAAATGTTTTGTGCGTTTCACCACGGCAAGATCTTTCAACTTTTTCATTCAAAGAAGAGCAAAGACTGTTACAAGTTTACTTGACTAATTTATTTACTCAAGGATCAAGTCAGTTAATTGAAAGGAGTACTGAGAAGTATATTGCATAAAGCTTTTTGGCTTTGCATATATTGCAAAAAAAAAAAAAAAAAAATCAAATCTGTTTCAAGTTACTGTAAGAAGGAACAAAATACTCCACTTTTTCCAAAACCCTTTCAGCTTCCTTTGCTATATTTGCTGTTCTACAACTGCCAGGAACAAATTTATCCCTTTTGCAAACTAAACAAACTTTTTTTTTTTTTCCTGTCAGCAACCCGTAAACAGCCAGGGAAGCTTTTAATCTCTATTTCAGAGAGACAAGTCCAAAATTTCATTTCATAG
>VXAA01001654.1:7108-28053 GCA_013399115.1 Anseranas semipalmata
TAAAAATTTTTTTTTTTTTTTTTTTTTTTTTTTTTTTTTTTTTTTTTTTTACAGAAAAATACTAGAAAACTGTCCACTTAATGTTTTGGATTGTATAACAGCATCTTCCATTCCTGAGGAGATGTCAGGGTTATGTCTAGATGCTGTTTTCTTGATGAAAGAAGGTCATTTTGTTGAATACATTTCGAGTTACTCATTGAATAATTTAGTTTAATAATTATTTTTGTACATGTGACTAACCTGGTAACTGATTACCTTCTTCCTTAAGTAGTAGACAAATTTATTTGTTAAATCAAGTGATATGGTTGTTTTTTATTTTATTTTTTGTTTGTTTGTATGTTTTGTTTTGTTTTGTTTTGTATTGTTTTGTTTCAGGTGCTGCAATGGCTTAAAACATTCTCCACATGGTCAACATAGAAGACTCAGTACAAATGAATGTTTATATTTTATGAACTCAGAAAGTCAGAACAATAAATACTTGGGGGAGGTAAGAAGGGGCAGGGAAAAAAAAAAATCACAACAGCTGTTTCATAGTTCATGTCTATATGCTTCATATATTCCTTTTTTTTTTTTTTCTGAAGAAACTCCTTGAAAGCAGCATAAAAAGCAGTGTAGAAACAGATGAGATAACCCTGAAGAGCTAGTCCTTTGAATCTCTACTCTTTTGTCATTCCTTCACCTTGCCTAAGTCTATACATGGGTTCTATACATACCATCAAAATCTGTTAATCATTAATTCTTTCACTCAAAAATATACAAAATTAACCTCTGTTAAGTTTTATAAAGATTTGTCTTGTACATTCAAACTCCATGTCTCCCCTTTAGTACCAGTTTTTAAAGTAATTCAATGGTAGGAATCCATTCCTGAAACTCTTTCCGAAGCATGCAGCTTTAAAAGGCAAAAACCTTTTCAACAGAATCACAGAGTTCATCTTTGTTCCTAGTTAACACAAAAGAAGAGTGTAAGAAATTTCTTTTTTCACCTTCAGACTGGCAGAGGGAAAGAAATAAATGAAAAGAATGGAAAGAAACAGTTAAAGACTTAAGAGTTTGTGAGAACAGAGCTTAGTTGCCCTGTTCACATACAGTTGGATCTTTTAATGAAAAATGGCATTATCCTACAATAAAAGAAATGGGAGTGGCAGGAGGAGGCATCTATTGAATACATACAATGAACAGAACCTTTCTGATTTTAGAACTTTTCTGTTTTCACCTTTCTTAGTTTCAGTTGCCAGACAATCAAAGACTCTACCTGTCTTTGCTCTCTGTTAGAGAAGTATTTTAAGCAAGTTCACATTCAGGTAGTAACATGTCTTCCTGCTCTGGTTAAATGTATTAAGTTACTATACCTGTTAGCAAATTCACTTTTGCTTTAGACTTACATTAAGGATAAGCTGTTAGAATACTCTTTATACTGTTAGAATCTTTGCAGTGTGAATTTTTATAAATTCAACTTTTTCAGCAGCTGACATTAAAAAATATATTAATCCAGATATGACAATAATGTAGGCAAGCTTACACTAACTGATGTCAATTCAAACTTGTTAACAGCTAGTTGTAGATAACACGGCATTCTCTATATTTGAATTTATCTCTTTTGTTTGTTTGTTTGCCAATTTGGAGAAGCTAAGTAAACTATGCTAAAACTGCTTCCTGGACTTACTCTGTACGACCAGCTATGCTATGTATCAGAGTTGTGATGGAGAAAACTCTACTGTATATATATAAATATAAGTAGGAAATTATTTGATTTGTGTTGGTAATAACAAGAAAACGGAATCAGTGCACTTATAACTGATTGAGAGGTGAAAAGCATTATTTCCTATAGCAAGCTCTATTACTAAAGGACAAAAGATAAATATATCGTGAAAGCTTATTTAGAAGCAAACCACTGGAAGAGATTCAAAGTTGAAAAACTAAAATTGTAAGTGCCTGAAGTTTTTTACATCCTAGATTAATAATTGTAAGTTTCAAGATGTTTCAGAGAATGGAATTTGTAAAATTGTAATACTCAAAACATGTTATGAAAGACGTTTATTTTGCAGATCACTGGCCAACACATAAATTGTTGACTATAGGACATGTTCAGATGAAAGTTCTGTAAGTGGAAGAGGAAGTGAAGCTGCACATCAAATTAAGTAACATTACAGAGCCATGGAATATCACATAGTATTTCCTGTTCAGTTTTAGAAGGATTAAAAGAAAAAAAAACGAAAGTGATTGCAATTTCAGGAACAAATCTTTGAGTAGAAACTACATTACCATAAAAGAGATCATAAGCCATTACTGTCTGTTAAATATATGCAAAGAACTAAGAGAAAATCATCAATCATTCACTCTTAGCGGTTGACATGGTGATGTTTTAAACAAGAGAAAGCAAGCTTTGCATAAAGAGATAACAATAAGGTCAAAAGATTTTTTAACAACAACAACAAGAAGACTTTATTTTCTCTTTGTGTATGGTTAGTGAGTAAAAGAGGGTTTGAATCCTGGGCATATCCTTACTGTTACTGAAAAACAAAGAGTAAGTTATAAAAAACAGGAATTTAACATCCAATTAATACTTCAGAAATGTGACAAATGCACCAGCAAGAAATACACTTAAGTGCAGAAAAAGAGTTAGCTTTTCTGTGAGGCCTTATTTCTTTTCTTAGAGAATAAGCAATCCAAATAGAATCATTATTTGCTTGACTGGGACTGCATTTTTAATGCATTTAAATAGATTTCACAGTTAACAAATTAATACCGTTTGTCATCATTGTTGTTATAAAGTAACAGAATCACAGAATGGTTGAGGTTGGAAGGGACCTCTGGAGGTCATCTGGGCCAACCACCCTGCTCAAGCAGGGTCACCTAGAGCAGGTTGCCAAGGACAAATTTTGAAGATCTCCAAGGAGGGAGACTCCACAACCTCTCTGGGCAACCTGTTCCAGTGCTCAGTCACCCACATACTATTGTTTCCTGATGATTTGATAGAATGTTTAGTCATGTTCCAGTTTGTGCCCATTGCCTCTTGCTCTGTTACTTGGCACCACTCAAAAAAGCCTGGCTCTGTCTTCTTTGCACCCCCTCTTCAGGTATTTATACACATTGATAAGATCCTCCTGAGCCTACTTTTCTCCAGGCTGAACAGTCCCAATTCTCTCAGCATCTCATATAGTGGAGGTGCTCCAGTCCTTTAATAATCTCTGTAGCACTCTGTTGGACTCTTTCCAGTATGTCCAGGTCTCTCTTGTTCTGGGGGACCCAGAACCGGACACAATACTCCAAGTGCAGCCTCACCAATGCTGAGTAGAGCAGAAGAATCACCCCTTGTGACATGCTGTCAACACTTTGCCTAATCCAACGAAGAATACTGTTAGCCTTCTTAGCAGCAAGGGCACATTGCCAACTAATGTTCAACTTGGTGTCCACCAGGATTCTTAGGTCCCTTTTTGCAGAGCTGCTTTCCAGATGGGTGACCCCCTGCATGTATTGGTGCATGGAGTTGTTCTTCCCCAGGTGCAGGACTTTGCACTTCCTCCTTCTTGAACTTCATGAGATTCTTGTCAGCCCACCTCTCCAGCCTATTGAGGTTCCTCTGGATGGCAGCATGGCTGTCTGATGAATCATCCAATCCCCTCAGTTTCATGTCATCTGTGAACTTACTGAGAGTGAACTCTACCCTGTCGTCCAGGTCATTAACGAAAATGTTAAACAGGACTGGACCCAGTATTAACCCCAGGAGTTCTCTGCTCATTACTGGCCTCCAACCTTTGCACCGCTGACCACTACCCTCTAGGCCCAACCATTCTGCCAGTTTTCCATCCATCTCACTGTCTGCTTGTTTGGGGGATTTCCTCTCCTTTAATGTTACCTATCTATCTATCTGTCTATCTATTTAATTTTGTGTATGAAATAAATGACTGAGAAAAAATAACCTTTTGAGTTTTAGGGATGTAGAGTAAAGAGACAAGGGGCCTATCAGTTTTTGTTTCAGAGACCGAGGTTTTTAAGATTAGATACTACTTTCTTACAATGAAATTAAATTTTATATTTAGATCTTATTGATGTCTTTTCTAAATTGCTTCCTGGAACCTAGACTTCTACATGTAAGATTGTCTATACCTTTGCTAAAAGCTTGCTTGTCCATGAGTTATGAAGCATTATATAGTAACCATTCATTTCTATATTTTTTTCTAACAAAAAGGTGAGTTTTATCTGATAGCTTATAGATACCTGAAGTTCAGTGTTATGAACACTACTGCAACATCATTCAGAATCAATGTATCTCATAGAAACTACACAGATTCACGTTATTTTCCAGTGACACATGACAAACTTTTCAGTGTGGACCACTACATTCTTGAGGCAGACTGGCTGGAAAGCAGCTATGCAGAAAAGGACCTGAGGGTCCTGGTGGACAAAAAGTTGAACATGAGTCAATAGTATGTGCTTGCCACAGAGAAGGCTAATGCAACTAATAGGCTGGATTAGGCAAAGTATTGCCAGTAGATCAAGGGAGGTGATCCTTCCCCTCTACTCAGCATTGGTGAGGTCACACCTGGAGTATTGTGTCCAGTTATGGGCTCCCCAGTACAAGAGAGACATAGCCATACTGGAGAAAGTCCAGTGAAGGACTTTCATAAAAATGATTAAGGGACTGGAGCATCTCTCCTGTGAGGAAAGTTGAGAGAGATGAGACTGAATAGCCCACAGAAGTGGGCTCAGAGGGGACCTTATCAATGTCTATAAATACCTGAAAGGAAGGTACAAAGAAGATGAATCCAGGCTCTTTCCAGTGGTGTACAGTGACAGGAAAAGAAGCAATGGGCACAAGCTAAAACACAGGAGGTTCTGTCTGAACATCAGGAAACACTTTTTTCCTGTGTGGGTGACCGACTATGTGCACAAGTTGCCCAGAGAGGTTGTAGAGCCTCCCTCCTTAGAGATTTTCAAAAGCCATCTGGACATGATCCTGGGCAACCTGTTTTGGTGACCCTGCCTGAGCAAGGGGGTTTTACCAGATGACCTCCAGAGGTCCTTTCCAACCTCAACAATTCTTTGATACTGTGACCAGCAGCTGATCAGTCTAACCTATGTTTGCAACCATACTTGTGTCAAATGCTCTCATAGTTTAACACCAAATCTAACCAAATGAGTTTTTAAATAAGGGAGACGGACTATTTCTGCCTGTATTTGTGCAATGGACAATCTAGTCAATTTCCTTTATGTGAAAAGTTCAAGAAATACCTCTGATGAACCAGTCAGACTTGGCAGCTGTCCCTGGTAGCCCAGATCTAGGTGGGCTGGACAAGTAAGAAAGATACATTTGCCAATAAAAATGTTTTTGACAAGGCAAGGAAGAGCCAAGGTCCTAAAGCAGAAATTTCATATGAAAATGCCTAAAATTTAATGGTTATGTAGCTCTATGCCATTTTTAAAGATAATGGAAGAAACCTGATGGCACAGAATGTTAAGTTTTTATGTCTTGATCTTGAGGTTGCAGCAGGTGAACAAGTCCTGAGTTGAAAGCAACCTGACATATTAATTCCTGCATGTTTAATGATAGAAACTGTGAACAGCTTTGCTCAAGGTCCTATTCTACTGGTCTTCTAAAGACAAAAAAAGTCAGGAAATGTTAATAAAAGAGACTGAATTCCACCCATTCCTCCAACTTCTTTCCACCTGTCCTGTTGCCTTATAATTTAGTTTTTACAAACTTCTCTGGAAGTCTTCTTCTTTAAATCCCTTAAAAAAAGAGTGAACTGAACCAGAGAATGATGTTCCATGACTGGTCTGGGATGGTGTAGGTCTGCCTTGTTTTTCTTTTTCTTTTAAACTGATACCAATATTATTGCAGCTGCAATATCATAGAACCACCCTTGGCTACCTTCCCTGAGAGATAAAACTTCATAACTGGAAAAGTTTTAGTTACTTACATAGTGCATCGTCCAACGGAAGAAATGCCATGCAACATTCAGCTCAACCAGGGAAGATTGTGATACCTCTCTAAACCAGAACTATACTTCTCTACACCAGAAGTAAATTAAGATAAAAAGTCAGATAAATTTAGCAAAAGTAGTTGTTGTTTATTCTTCTGGAAGACAGAATATTTGCAGTATTACATAGCAGTTCTGCCAGGACTTGACTGGCAGAAAGAAGGGTTAGGCACAAAAAAGCAACTTCCACAAAGAAATGTGGGAAAAATCAGGTAAACTTTCTGATACTCAGTGAGCTGATTTTCACCAATCATAAGTATGAATTGTTTTGATTCACAGAACATATTTTTATGAAAGAGAGGGAAAAATACACTGGTAAGCTAGAGAAGTATGGTAACATGCTATATCCAATTTCTAAATGAAATATAGAGATTATAACTAGTTTACAGTACTTTCTTCCAATGATATAACTGTTTAGACCAGCTAGTTTCCTTCCTTTTTCTTGAACTACCACTCATCTTACAGTTCCAAATTAAGTTCTCCTGGAGAACAAAGCCAAATTTAAGCAGATTCTGAATGTTCAGTGCAACTGGCTTCATCCAGCCTCTCATACTGTGCTTTCCTTACTTGACACACGCTCCTTGTCAGTCTAGCTGTTTCATTATTTCTTGCTCTTCTGCTTCCCACTCTGCTGTGTTGCTAGTTCCTCCTTCTAGTTATTCCTTGCTGTTCCTCCCACTTGGTTACCTGCTGCTGTCTTTTCTTGGAAATATAGGTAGACTCACTGGCTTTGCTGAGCTTCTGTTAGTTCAGCTCTTAGTAAGAATAAAAGTATATAGAGTCCATAATTAAAACTTGTTCTGTTTTTCACAATAAAATCAAAAGGTCTTAAATTTCTTGTATATTTTCTCAACTCACAACCTTTTGTCAACTCACCGCCTTGCAGAATATTCTTGGACAAGTTTTTCTATTCTTACTTGTTATCAACCTCTGTTACACTGAACTAGAAGCTATTGCCCTCATTTGGGGTGTTGGTAACTGTGCTTTGTGTGAGTAGACACAGACATCTGTACATTGTTTTTTCACCACTTTTCAGTCAAATGCTCCCACATTTGGGCCCCTCTCCCCTTTAGCACTCTTTGGAGGCAGATGATGGTGTTCATTTTGGCTTTATCAGATTAAAGACTGCAAGTTCAATTTGTCATGTCTCTCTCTCATCTGGGTACAACACTGAAGAAAACACATTCAAGTTGACAAATTTAACACAGAGGAAAATATCAAGGATGATAAAGATTTAGAAAATATTACCTGTAAGAAAGATCTGAAGGAACCAAGTTTGTTTAGTCCAGAAAATAAATGATTGAGAGGAAACATGAAAGTATTCAAATATATCAAAACTGTAAAAACAAGAAAGTAATAAATTGCTTTCCGTATCCTCTGAGGGTAGAACAAGAAGTGATCAGTATAATTTGAAGAAAAGAAGATTCAGATTTGATACTATAAAATATTGTTGTAAAAATAATTACCGCTGAACTTGACAAGTAAGGTAGTGGAATTTCTTTGGAAATCTTAAAGACATCTTGGCCAGTATACTTAGTCTTGCAATGTTATGAATGTGTTCATTCAGAGATGGCCTGTACTTCCTAAATCATGTGCATCTTAGAAACAATTCTTTCTCTCAGTCTAGGGGTCTATTATATGTGGGCACTTACGTGGAAGGAAATGAGTCAATCAAAGTTGTAACCAAAAAATCATCCTAGAATCTAACAGCATGCCAGGATTAGCCCAATACCTGGCAAGTCATCAAAATGTTGTACTACTGACATCTGAAGCCTTTGCATAGCTATTTTCTTTATGGCTTTCAGCCATATATGTATTTTAATAGATACTTTTTTTCAGATATTTTTTTAAGTTTTTTGTTATTTTAAAATTAATGACAGAAATCAGTGATGTAGTGAAATGAAGTAATGAAATACAACTACTGAACATGAAATTTTTGTATTCAATTACTGACTAAAAATTTCCTTCAGACTACTTTTTGATTATGATTTTTCATGAAATAATTAATTATTCATTAGGAACATATTAAAATTAGGTTGAGATCAGCATTTGAAAAAGTATTATCAAATAGGTAGGATTGGCTTGCCAGAATCAGCTCAGAAGTATGGAATTTATGACAGTGGCTGAAAGAATGAGAAAAAAAAAAAAAAAGTATAATTAATTTAATTAATTTATTCTGTTGATTTTTTTTTCTCTCCTGAATTCTTTTCTGATTTATGTCAATGGGCCACATGATACCACATTTCCTTATTTCTATTTCCATGATTACAATTCCAAAGGGCCCTGACTATCTAATTTATTTTATACAGATAGAACTTACTGTGGATGCATTAAATTGTATTTTCTGATTCCAGTAAAAATAGGTAAACATAAGTAGGTAAATAAACAAATAAAATAACAGATGCTGACTGTCTCAGTTTGAAAGGTTTTTTCATTCAGCTGGAGTCTTCATCTGAATAGGGTATTACAGCTGTTGAATGCTGCATCTAAATACCTCCAGAATTGCGAGGAACTTTAAAGCATCATTAGTCAGACACAACTATGTGGGTGAAAAAAAAATAATATGGAAATGACATGAGTAACAGGTACATAAATCACTTCTGAATGTGCCTGACAAACTACACTGGTGCATTATCTAACTCTGTAAGTACAAATACTTCCCTGGTTGGCTAGTTCAATTTATGAATCTGTGCTTCAAGTTAGAACAGAAGCAAGTGACAGTCCCCAAGCTCAGTTTCTAAACAGAATCAGAGATCAGGTATAAAGTCATAAAAGGTCATTAATGTTATTATATATGAAAAGTTGTCCATTGTTGGTGTTTTAGTTTTGGTTTTATTTCTGTATGTGCATAGTAGTAGATTTTTTTTTTCTCTTCTCAGTTTCTCCAGAGTTCAGTTACATTCCATCTGGAACCAGAAAATAAGAAATTATCAACGTAGCATCCAATTCAAGTTATAACTATATATTGGAATGTAGACATCTTAATCCAGAGTTATAAATACCAAATCTAAAATTTGAATATATTTGGATCAAATCTCTTGTTTTGATTTGCAAAGGTTATTGATCAAAAATGACTCTACTGCTTTACCACATATTTAGGATTAGAAGCTTCTTTTTGTCAACAAAACTGAACTTTCTGCGTTATTCTGGTCTGCATAATATGATGGAGTGTTGCCCTATAGCTGAATAGAAGCAGATGTATATGGAGAAAATAACAAAAACAGACACAGATGGTGTATCACATGTATAACTTCTTAATTTATCCCTCTTTGTGTGATACAATTATCCCTGCAAGTAGGCTGTATTCATCCTCTTTTCACAGATTCTGCATCGTGCTGTAGACCAACAGGGCAATACACAAGTATTCCTCACTCTCCCATTACACCCTTTCTAGGTCCCTTCCCTGCCTTTCTAGGTCCCTTCCCTGCCCATTTTTCTGTTTAGTTTTTTAGTAACTGTGATTACAGTGAAAGTAGGATTGTTTCAGTTATTTGTTTAATCAGAATATTGATGTTGTATTGATGTCATATTGATTCTTTATGCATAATAATAATAATAATCATCATCATCATCACATCCCCTTTCCTGTACGTTATTTGCAACTACAGAATCTTTTACACAGGAAAATGTGTTACCTTAATTTTATGTTCAAAATTTATATTTACTTCATGAAATGTGTATAAACTCAACTTAATCTTAGTAATGCTGGATTTACTCTGAATGGTACATAACAAATATTAAATTGAGACTTTGGCTTGAATAGCAAGCTCAACAGTTTTTTCCAATCAATGCATAGAGTTGGTTTCCTACCACAGCCTTAAAGATGTCTTTAAGTTTGTAGAAAGTATGACTATAGAAACAAAAAATATTCTACAGAATATTTCACAGGTGTAAAATTCAAGAATTGGAAAATAAAATTACTACTTAGGTACTTGAACTCATGTCTGTTATCAGAAGTTGGTTTGAATTCTCGAATCTAGATTAATGCCCTGTTTATTCCCAAACTTCATTCATGTAACTTAACGTGTAGGTTAAGTGTATCTTAGCATCAATGCAAGCAAAATACAGTTGTGCTCAAACAAATTTGTGTCCTGAGTAACTAGAGAACCAGAATTCAAGGCCAAGGCATACCCCACTTTCTCTCACAACTTAGTCTGGACAAAACCTTAGATTAGTGAGACATGACATCTATGACAGCCACTATTTATGAAAATGTCAGTGTTTTTTCCTAGACATTTTCTATATCATATTTTCTATATGTGATTTCTCTGTTCAGTGAATGAGGGAATTACTTCAACAGGGGAAGAAAAATGGTTCAGATCATTTCCTGCTCCTTGTTCCTGCTCCTTGTTCCTGTTCTCGCTGTCTTTCAAGCCTTCTATGCAGCCTCTATCTCTCGGAGACAGAGGAATTTCCTTTCCTATCACTAAACCAGATTCTTTCTCAAGATCTCACTTTAAAGCATTTGCATTTTCTTTTGCTTCTGATAGACTGAACAAACTATGTAATCTTACCTCATCTTATTGAAGCATCACTTTTTTGTTCTGCCTTTGAACTGGCAATTCACTAGAATAAATTCTTGTGTTTATAGTATTATATGAAGTCATCCTTTATTTTAAGCAATTTCTCTTTTCTAAAACATTTTTCTTGCAGTATATGAATTTATTTATATGCAGTACCACATTCTTTACTTTATGCCAGAATATCATGCAATAATGCATAAAAGATGAAAAAACAACAAAAACAAACAAAAAACAACAAAATCAAGCAACAACAACAACAAAACACTTTTCATTCATTTCTTTGTTTCAGATACCCTACTATATATTTTGAATTAGTTTCTATTAGACTAAGAGGACATCTAATTACACTTGTTCATGCACAGAACTTCACTTAAGTGTCAAAATGAAGATAATAAGATAATGTTTGATCAAATCAGATGTTACCTTTATAAAGATTTAAAACAGAAAAATCTGTTTATACATACATAAATAATACACATTATTAGAGAATTGTATTAAAACAAATTGGTAATACAGCAAAGCCCAAATGAAAAAATATCATGGGTTGGTTTTTATCCTAAATAAAATCTGTTAATGTTAACATTGCAGATAAAAGTGTCTACTCCTATGGTGATTTAACACTGATGGGTGGCTTAATACCTCCACATCTCTCTCACACTCTCCCCCTCTCAGAAGGACACATGGAGACAATATGATAAAAAAAGCTTGTGGGTTAAGATAAGGAAGGGGAGGTCACTCACCAACTACCCTGACAGGCAAAACAGACTCAAATAGGGAAATTAATGTAATTTATTGCCTATTAATAACAGACTAGAGCAGTGAAAACTAAAAGAAAACTAAAAAACACCTTCCTCCCATCCACCTTCTTCTAATTCCTCCCCCTGACCAGTGCAGGGGAATGTGGAATGAGGGTAGTGGTCAGTCCATAACGCTTTGTCTCTGCCGATACTTCATCCTCACTCTCTTCCACTGCTCCAGCATGGGGTCCCTCCCATGAGATGCAGTCCTTCACAAACTGATCCAATATGCATGATCTTCCCACAGGCTGCAGTTTTTCAAGAACTGCTCCATCATGGGTATCCCTCAGGCTGCAGCTCCTACCAAATCTCCTGCTCCACCATTGTTTCCCCTCCACAGGCTCCTGCAGAGGCTCTCCATGGGCCGCAGACTCTTCAGGTCATATCCACCTGCTCCACCATGAGCTCCTCTACAGGATTCAGAGTGGATGTCTGCGCTGCCATAGTACACCATGGGCTGCATGGGGACGGCTTGCTCCACCGTGGGCCTCTCCATGTGCTGCGGTGGAACTTCTGCTCTGGCTCATGGAGCATTTCCTCCCCTCCTTCTTTACTGACCTTGGTGTCTGCAGGGCTCTTTCTCTCACATTTTCTCACTCCTCTCTCCCAGCTGCTGTTGCACAGCAGTTTTTCCCCTTCTTAAATCTGCTCTCACAGAGGCACAACCAGCATCACTCACTGGTTCGGCTCTGGCCAGCAGAGGGTCCCTTTTGGAGCTGGCTGGAACCGGCTCTTATTTAACATGGGGCACTTTCTGGACTCCTGTCACAGAACCCACTGCTACCAAAACCTTACCATGTAAGCCTGATACAACTGCAAATAACAACATGTAGAAATAATTAACATCATCAACAATACTACTACTGCTACTACTACTACTACTACTACTACTACTACTACTACTACTACTAAGCAAAACCCAAAACAGATTATATGTCTTTGTATTTAGGATTTCCAATTAAGACATTACCAGTCCAATCAGGAACACTTTTCTAAATTAAATTTTGATGTTTGTTGTAGTTTATAGTTCTATTATCATCATCCTAATTATATAAATAATATCATATACATGAATAGTATGCATATGAGAAACTTGAAAAATATATGCTGTGATAAACAATGCATATTTTCCATGCTTCTGTAATCTTGGACTCCACATCAAAAGTAATCCAGAACTGGCTAATAGATATTCTGTCCATCCAATAACAAAACTGTAACAGAAATATGTTAGACTAGTCATATCTTATTGCAATTTCTGATGCTCTTTTGGTTAACAAACACAGCTGTTCTCAAAGACATTGCTCATTAGTCCTTGGGCAAATACATGGGTGACATAAAGTGTTTGAGGAGTCTATATTTTTTGTTCTTTTTTAATCTAAAGCACATATTTTCATAGCATGTTTTTGAATATATGTTCTAGTCTGCTTCAGACTTTTATAATTTTTATTGGACTAATATAAATGTAATATTGTTTTATAAAGAGAAAGACCATAGACTTAGGCAACAGCCCATAGATTTAGGTAACAGTAACATCAGCTGAAAACAGCTAGGAATATTGGTTTATCACAAGAATACTAGGC
Organism: Anseranas semipalmata; assembly: GCA_013399115.1. Lineage (NCBI taxonomy): Eukaryota > Metazoa > Chordata > Aves > Anseriformes > Anseranatidae > Anseranas > Anseranas semipalmata. The sequence goes on from VXAA01001654.1 coordinate 19,990, forward strand.
AAAGAAGAGATAAGAAAATCAGGTCTCATCCAAAGTATGAGATGAGCAATTTTTTATCCAGGTAATGAAGCTTCAATGGCATTTTGAACTGGTAACTTCTGGTAAGTTCTTCTCAAAGAACTGTGGTCCTCATCAAAAATATGGTGTTCGATTCTTGTGACTTAGCATCAGGAAGGATTTATTCAGATTTGTCAAATTCACAAATGATCAGGGAAAGGAGAGCCTATCAAAAAANCCGATACTTCATCCTCACTCTCTTCCACTGCTCCAGCATGGGGTCCCTCCCATGAGATGCAGTCCTTCACAAACTGATCCAATGTGCATGATCTTCCCACAGGCTGCAGTTTTTCAAGAACTGCTCCATCATGGGTATCCCTCAGGCTGCAGCTCCTACCAAATCTCCTGCTCCACCATTGTTTCCCCTCCACAGGCTCCTGCAGAGGCTCTCCATGGGCCGCAGACTCTTCAGGTCATATCCACCTGCTCCACCATGAGCTCCTCTACAGGATTCAGAGTGGATGTCTGCGCTGCCATAGTACACCATGGGCTGCATGGGGACGGCTTGCTCCACCGTGGGCCTCTCCATGTGCTGCGGTGGAACTTCTGCTCTGGCTCATGGAGCATTTCCTCCCCTCCTTCTTTACTGACCTTGGTGTCTGCAGGGCTCTTTCTCTCACATTTTCTCACTCCTCTCTCCCAGCTGCTGTTGCACAGCAGTTTTTCCCCTTCTTAAATCTGCTCTCACAGAGGCACAACCAGCATCACTCACTGGTTCGGCTCTGGCCAGCAGAGGGTCCCTTTTGGAGCTGGCTGGAACCGGCTCTTATTTAACATGGGGCACTTTCTGGACTCCTGTCACAGAACCCACTGCTACCAAAACCTTACCATGTAAGCCTGATACAACTGCAAATAACAACATGTAGAAATAATTAACATCATCAACAATACTACTACTGCTACTACTACTACTACTACTACTACTACTACTACTACTACTACTAAGCAAAACCCAAAACAGATTATATGTCTTTGTATTTAGGATTTCCAATTAAGACATTACCAGTCCAATCAGGAACACTTTTCTAAATTAAATTTTGATGTTTGTTGTAGTTTATAGTTCTATTATCATCATCCTAATTATATAAATAATATCATATACATGAATAGTATGCATATGAGAAACTTGAAAAATATATGCTGTGATAAACAATGCATATTTTCCATGCTTCTGTAATCTTGGACTCCACATCAAAAGTAATCCAGAACTGACTAATAAATATTCTGTCCATCCAATAACAAAACTGTAACAGAAATATGTTAGACTAGTCATATCTTATTGCAATTTCTGATGCTCTTTTGGTTAACAAACACAGCTGTTCTCAAAGACATTGCTCATTAGTCCTTGGGCAAATACATGGGTGACATAAAGTGTTTGAGGAGTCTATATTTTTTGTTCTTTTTTAATCTAAAGCACATATTTTCATAGCATGTTTTTGAATATATGTTCTAGTCTGCTTCAGACTTTTATAATTTTTATTGGACTAATATAAATGTAATATTGTTTTATAAAGAGAAAGACCATAGACTTAGGCAACAGCCCATAGATTTAGGTAACAGTAACATCAGCTGAAAACAGCTAGGAATATTGGTTTATCACAAGAATACTAGGCAAAGAAGAGATAAGAAAATCAGGTCTCATCCAAAGTATGAGATGAGCAATTTTTTATCCAGGTAATGAAGCTTCAATGGCATTTTGAACTGGTAACTTCTGGTAAGTTCTTCTCAAAGAACTGTGGTCCTCATCAAAAATATGGTGTTCGATTCTTGTGACTTAGCATCAGGAAGGATTTATTCAGATTTGTCAAATTCACAAATGATCAGGGAAAGGAGAGCCTATCAAAAAACACAAAGCAAAATGTTTAGGGTAGAAACAAAACATTTGGAGAATTTTTTTTTTCTCTCTGTAAATATGCAAAGGAAGAATGACTATCAGTACTGAAACAAGAATAAATAGGTACAAATTAATCATACTGTGGATATTCAGTCTGAAACAAACAAACAACAACAACAACAAAAAGAAATTTACATTGTAGTCAGGAAAATCCAAGTGGCTGTAAAATACAAAATATTACATTTATACAGACATTAGTAACAAGGCTGGCAGAACTGGTGAAGAGATTTCTTTCAGATTAGAAGTTTTTTCCTTCATTTTACTTTTATCTGGCACTAAGGAAAAGAAATGTCTTGCTTGAAGGTAGTTCTGTAGATGGGTGAAACTTACTAGTATGATGTCTGTAGATGGTTTGGCATCAAATAACCAGGTAGATAGCTATATTTAGTATTCCATTCAGCTTGACAGTGACAGGGCAGTCTTCCACATCTTGTGGGGAAAACTTGCATTGGTACTTCATTTCACATGTCTGTGAATTTTCCTATGTCTAGTTTAGTGCAGACACTATTTCAATGCTTTCTGTCTTACAGTTTTGCAGTACTGTATGGTAGAACTCTGTGTCATGTTACATTTCATTACATCATCTATGTGATGTAACAGGGTTAAATGAAGTGTGAGGTGATATAAAGTAATGACTCATCAAGCTTAGAGACAAAAATATAAAAAAGAATAGATACACTAATTCAACACTATAAGAAGAAAAAGTGTAATATCTTTGGTTAGACAACTTGTGATAGTGTTTTCTAAAACATTTGTTGGTAATATGAAAAGCAATAACAACTATATGATTCTTATAATTCATAATATTTCTACTGTGAAATCGAATTCCTAAATGGAATACTGGATGGAAATATCTGTCCTAGTCAAGCCTGGTGTTAATATTATTGTACAACATCTGTAATTAAAAATCTATTATTAATAGAACTGTATATGTTTTATAAAATTCAATTTATGACACTCTTGGAGATATCAGCATTGCAGCTTTCTTCACAGGGAACTACTGCATACAGTAGATTTTTGCCAAGCAGGATCTGATCCCCAGATTTTGAGTTTTTTTTCCAGATGTTACCTGACACTGTCAAATGGTCTGGGGACTGACAGATAATCTACTGTTTTTTTGTCATACTGAGGTTGGGAAATAATGATAACATCATCTAATTTGCTCTCAGTTGCTTTCATTTGTGATTTGCTCCAGATTTTTTTCCTGTTGTAAAGTAATTTATAATGTTTATCTGTGCAAATAATATGAGCCTCTTCACTGCAATACCAGAACAGCTCTCATCAATCACTTCTTGACACTCTGCAATTTCCTGTCCACAATATTAAGAAGTCCTTTGGCAAAATTATGGTCTCATTCAATTGATGTAATCTATTTGATTTTAATAAGGTTGAATGAAAGGTACCAGAGCAAAATGTAGAACATCAAACTTGATGTTTCTAATATAGACATGCACAGACACAGTAGGATAATGTGTTTGCAGTTCGTGTATAAGAAGTTGTTGACAGGTGTTGGAGAGCATTGATATATATTTATCTAAGATGGAGGTTAGCACAAAGTTTGTAAACGTAATTAAAACTTACCAAATTTCTAAGGTTTCTGCTACCAGTAGGGATTTTGATAAAGACAAATGTATTATCTAAACTGCTACAGGATTCCTTAATTTTCATACTTTTTTTTTTTGTTTTAAATAAAATATACAGATACATATGTTAATGGTATTTAAAACACTGTCATTCTAAATACTACTTTGGGATGACAATATCTATGAAGTGAAAATATGGGCTCAGAGTGTTCCACAGTGTTTTATACAAAAGTTAGCTTGTCTCTGGGAAGTTGTATTTTATCTGTTGCAGAATTCTTAATTTTTACTAAGAATATTATACTTCACCCTAAGAAAAAAATCAAATAATATTACTGCAAGCAGGAAATTAAACAGCCAGTTAAGCAAAGATTTTTTTCTGTTCAACAGTATTTCATTTTTTTCAAAAAGTCATTGAAGGTTACTGTATCAGTGGTATTACATGATTTAATTGTATAAGAATACCATCATCATTAGTCATTGTGTATGTATTTTCTGTATCTTAAAATACCATTCTGTTACATGTACTTGGGAAATTGTTTCATGTTGTGGTATATATAGTACATATTATGCATATGCAATATACACATATATATACTATTATGCATATATTGTATATACATATATATACATAGTCATATTATGCATATTAGTATATATAATAGTATATATAGTATATATTAGTGTATATGTATAGATTGGTTTGGGGACACTTTATAAGGAAAAATGGGAAAAAATATTAAAAAGGAATCAAAGGGATATTACTCAAAATAAATGGAAAACCTGCCAATAACAATGAATAGCTTCAGAATACTGGAAATTAAAGGGAATTTAAATGACTAGTTGAGGTGTATTTCGTACATCAAAATATTCATCCCCTAATTCCACACGTGAAATAAAGTTACTTAGCTATTTTTTCCTACCTCTTTTGGTTACTCCATTGAGATCTCATTAGTCCAGTGGTTTGATCTTTAGCTGTAGCTGACCAGCCCTTCACAAAACTAAGTAAGAGAGAAGAAAAGGAAAACATTCATTAAAAGAATGAAATTTCAATATATCCATATGTGTACAAACTCCCTAAGACATAATTGAGTGTATTTACTATGGCTATAATTTATTCAGGTGAATTTATTCACTCCAGAAACTTAATAGAGATGTTACATCAGGGCTCAGGATGGTGTTGATAAGAAAGATATAGTGGTGTTGATAAGAAAGATATAGTGGCAGCTTTATATCATCTAAAATTTCTTTTAACCCAAGCAAACTCTCCACCAAAGTCATGCTTTGTCTTCATGTCACTAAAATAGTAGTTTCACTGTGACCTACTACTTAAGTAAAAATATAATAGCTTGTGTAAAGGTACTGCATTCATCTTAAAGAATGAAAGAAGCATCACAAAAACATTCAATGGAGCTTTAATAGAGTTTGACCTTTCAAGAAAAAATACAGCCTACTTCACAGCTGGATGCTAGGCTCAGTGACACAGAAGATACCTGCCAAGCTTCACAGTTTCCTAAGATTCAAAACAGTAAATGAAAGATACTGTGAAAAATAGAGCATCCTTAAGATAGATATCAAATATAGATCTATTGAACCAAACTAATGCTTGTAAAGTTCTGGTGTCCTTTATCAAGAAATCAACATTCTATTACTTTAATTTCACAACTGATGTAGATTAAGAAAATACTTTATTTATATCTTTTCCACATACCACATGGTAGAAGTGCTTTGTTATGGAATTTGTTGGTTCAGAGGAAAGCTGTAAAATCAGGTTCTGATCCCACCTATCTCAATATAAATATGAAATAAAAATATCAAATGATTAAAATTTAAAGAATTAAAATTACATTTAAATATGGCCCATTAATTTGGAGTAAAGAATAAAATGTGCTTGCGATCTCTTTTTGTTTACTTATTTAAATGATTAAACTATGAAAACTGTAAGAGATTAATTATTTTTTATTTTTTATTCTAAATAAAATGTTTTAGACAAACAACAAAAATAAAGTGTCTGTACAAAATGATATTACTGTTTGAGAGTGTAGTGGATTAACCCCAGTCAATATCCAAACACCCACACAAACATTCACTCCCTGTGGAACAGGGAGAAAATAGAAAGAAGGTGAGAAGTCTTGTTGATCAAGATAATGACGGCTGATTGGGGAAAACAAAATCTGCATGTGCACACAAACTTAAAGAAGAATTCATTCACTACTTCTCATTGGCTGGCAATAGTCCACACACTTCCTGGAAAGCAGGGCCTCAGCTTGTGTAATGGTTATTTGGGAAGATAAATCCCTTAACCATAACCATCCTTCCTTCCTCCTCTTTTTCTGGAGCTTTTATTGCTGAGCACAATGTCATATGGTATAGAATATCCCTTTGGTCAGCTTGAGTCAGCTGTCCTGCCTGTGTCCCCTTCCATCTTGTTGTCCACCCCTAGCCTTCCCATTGGGGAAGCACAGAATGGGAAGAGAAAACCTTGACATTGTGCAAGCACTGCTCAGCAGTAGCCAAAACACAGCTGTATTATCAACACTGTTCTAACCACAAATACAAAACAAAGCATCATATGGACTTCTATGAAGAATGTTAACTCCATCCCAGACAGATCCAGTGCATGAGGCAATAGCACTGCAGGTCTGAAAGTCTAGAGATATGTGAGACAAACTGTGTAAAAAAGAGATTCTTCTTTATTGTCAATTTTAAAATGTTTTTCCACTTTGGATGTGTTCAGATGTCATAGTGCCGTCAGATAATATGCTATGTTACAATATGTGTAACAGTCCACTGGGAGAAAAGCCATAGTTTTAGATTCCCATTTAAGGATTTGAAGGTTGTCAATTGTTCTTGAAGAAAGGTTGTGAATTGTTCTTGAGAATTGCTGAGACCCAAGGGTACTTCTGAACTGCTAAACAAAAAGGAACCTTAGAATGGACTCAATGGCTGGGCAATAATCCACAGGTCATAGCCCTAACTTTTTAAATTTTACTTTGAAACCTCTCTCTGTTCTGGACCATAAGATTAAATTCATCTCAGAATTCACTTTTTACCTTCTTTTGCATATGAATAAAACAAGGTTTCAGTTGAGGGGATCTATACCATAGGTATTTACCCATGTTCAGGTGAATCCTCTCAAAGAGCTGAGAGTGATATATCCAGATTTTTAAAGGTATTTGGGAGAGTAAAGGTATATAATGATGTCTGGTGATGCAAAGTCACCTCTTTTGCATCAATTTTCCATTTTTTTTTCTTCATCTATTTCAGATGATATAATTAGCTAAACAATAACAAAATTGTTTGTAGGTTGCTGTCTATAGCTTTAGGTTTTCAGTACCCAGTACATGTAACACAGAGATCAACATCAAAAGACCAAGTCATTTAAATTATTTCATTTGAGAATAATACATAATTTTAGATTTAGAAAATCAAAATAATTCTGCATTTTTAGAATATTCCAGAATATGGTAGAAGGAGGCATGAAAAAGAAGACATATTCTGAAGTCAAAAGTTTGCAGATTGGTCTAGTACCTTATCAACTCATATTTGTAAAGCTTTTTGAAACTTTTTTTGTACCTTCTCTAATTTAAAGTAAGCTTAAAAGATGCACCTGAATTATGCATTCTGATTTTGCTCAGATGGTTCAGACTTCAAAGCATTATTCCCACTTGAAACACTGAACTCTACATATCATTATACTTGTCATTCTTTAATATCTCAGTAATGAATGCATTACAATCTGACACTTTAAAAATTTGTTCTTAGCTTTCTATTTTTGTTGTGAATTGTTTGTACTTTTTTCATGCTATAGTAAACTCATTTTTCTCATATTTCTTTGTTACAACTTGGATTTATACCATTTAATTCAGAAAGTGTTACTATTTCAAGACATTAATGATCTTTTAACAAAAATTATTTAGATTACTCCATAGTACTTAAATCCAGTTGAATCTTGTGGATCTAAAAATTTTGGTGTTCAGGATAATCTTAACTGAGGGAATGATAACATATACCATATTGGACAAGTATGTATGGAGTTAGATGGAGAACTGTGTTATTACAATATTTAGATCAATCTGTGTTGGCTTAGACAAGCTTTCCAAAGTTATGTGAGTTCATCTAAAGAAGGATAATAATCAAAGCTGGAAGTCTTTAAATTCTAAAGAGAAGAAAGTAAAAAACAAATAATCAGATTTTAGTTCTAAAACACAGGATTTAGAGACTTCCAGTTTCCTGTTCAGTTTTGAGGCTGTATTTTGGTGCAAGCAGTTCAGGTAATCTCTTATTGGATGTCCAAAAATTGATGCCACATATAAAAACTTTTTCTAAATGTAGTTTATACTCTGAAAAATCACTATGGATTCATTCATTTTTTTCCATGACTGAGTCTGTAGAATTTCACCAGATATGTTCTATACATAATCATCATTTTGTGTTTTATGTTTTGATTAGTATAATTTTGCCATTTTACTTTTCCTTTTTAATATATTTAAAGGTCTGAAAAATTTTGTTCTAAAATGGAAAACTAGCTCC
>VXAA01001654.1:28159-42080 GCA_013399115.1 Anseranas semipalmata
GTGAAACTGAAAAAAAAAGAAAATAGAAAAAAAAAAGAAAAACGTGAAACTGAAAAAAAAAGAAAATAGAAAAAAAAAAGAAAAACATAATCAGACCTTTAAACATGGGAGCACTTCAAATTCTTTTAACTATCAGTACAAGTAATGGTTAATTAGCTAATTATTTCAGATGCATTAACAATGAAAATAAAACTTTGCTGAATTTTTACATCTACATAAATTTTTACATTTACATCCAGAGGAACTCTAAAAAGTCGTCTCTTACAGTAAACTATTTTTTCTGAAAAATGCTAAAGTAGATTAATCTTCTTGTGATTGCAAACTGTAGATCTCTTTCCTGTCTTTACTTGCTCCCTTCTTTTCATTTTTAAAATCTTGTCATACATCACCACTTCTTACTTTGTAAAATCTTTGTTTTATGCTTATTCTAATTTTAGAATGTCTGACTGGAAAGCAACAGTTTTGCCTGAAAAAGTGTTAAGGTTTTAGATGTTCTTTTTGTTTCTTTGTTTGCTCTCTGAACAAGAGACAACATTTTGTCTTTTCTTCTGTTTTTCTTTTGTAGGAAAAAAAAATATATATTGAATCCATTTTCTTCTTTCTTTTTTCTTGCATATACCCCAGAGTAGTAACACTGTGAAGAAGGGAATCACACACAATATAGGAAACCGGGTTCAAGTCAAGCCTGCTGTAGAATTGGAACAAAAATATTCTCCAGTTAAGAGTCTAGATTGTGTGTCCTATGTGGGACAGAATGAGGGAGCCCAGATTGCTTAGTCTGGTGAAGAGGAGGCGAAGGGGTAATTTCATACCAGCCTACAGTTGCTTGAAGAAAAGTCACAAAGAAGAAAAAGGCTAACTCCTCACCATAGTTCCAGATGATACTGCAAAGTGCAGTGGCCACAAGCTGTGGCTTGAGAGGTTCATGTTTGGTGTTAGGAAAATAATCGATACTAAGAAGGTAGAGAAACACTAGAATGGGTTTCCCTGGACAGTTGTGAACTCTGCACTTGTGGACATCTGAGAGACTCAGCTAGAAAAAGCCACAACCAACCTGATCTCATGTTGGCAACAGGTCTTACTTTGAATGGAAAGTTAACAAGATGAACTACAGAAATCTCTTCTAAGCAACATTTTTTTTTTTGATGATGATGATTATTCTGTGGTTATAGGAAATAGACTATATGCTGTTTGTCTCTGATGTTTGTATAAACATCAGAAATTATTTATAGCTGTTGACAGCACCTCAGAACATTTTTGCCTAAAAGTTATTTTGAAAATAAGCTACCAGTATTTAAGAGTATTTCCTCAAAACAGATATATATATTTAGCTTTAAAAATGTAGCCCTAATTGCTTCTAGTAAGAGTAGTCAAGGATTGGAAAGCTTATATACCATTTCAGTTTCAGAACACTTCAAAGTATGTTAAAGATGAGATATGCTTCCAGGACAGCACAGGATCAACGAGTCTGTCTGAACAGTTTGCATTGTCTGTTCTGTTAATGCAAAAAGAGTTTCATTTCCTGGAGCTCTTGATACAGGACCTTTCAGAAATATAAATTTAGTAGACAAAAATAATAAAAAGAAAGAAAGGTTACCCAATGTTAAGGCTGTCAGTGGGTTCCAGTTTAAAGCTGATTTATGGCATTTACTTTTGCTGAGCATATGAGATGCTAATTCTTTTTGCAAGGTGGTTTCAAATGGAATCCTTGCACTAGCACTTCAGCTGAGGTAAACAAAAATCTATGAGTAATTTGTTGAATCTTGATCTTTTAATTAGTTTATTTAAACAGACCAATGATCTGTGATCAAAGCATTCTTCAAAGTAGCATAACATATATCTTCAAGGATGTGTAAACATTTTTTATGGAACATTGCTAAACAGCACTTAGGCCCTAAAACAAGAAATCAAATATGCCGCTGTTGCAATGTGTTTCTCACATTCAAGATTTATTAGGTTGTATCTTACTGTGAAAAATTATAAGGTTTGTATAAAAAAAAAATCATATAAACCCTAGAGGGGAAAAAATCAAAAATGATTCAAACATTTTGATTCATGTCACATACTTTTGATCAACTATGCATGGATCAACTGGAACACTAAACACAAAGTGGCAGAAAATAAGCAGAGATCTAGCTGCATAAGCATAGAGCCTCACAGGATTTCATTAGTGACCTTTTTCCATTTTAAAAATGAACTATTTCCTCCTTTAAAGCTATGTTTACAAGACCGAAAACAAGATTCCCTTCAAAGGATATAGATTTGAACTTCAAATCTGCAAGCTAGTTACAAACTTTATGATAGTTGTGCTTTGTAGAGCTTGATTAATGGTCTTGATTAATGATCACATGGTCTAAAATTTTGGGTAGACCTGTGCGGTGCCAGGAGTTGGACTCGATGATCCTTATGGGTCCCTTCCAACTCGGGATATTCTATGATGCTATGATTCTATAATTCTTCACCTTACATTGTCTAATTTTTATACATACTAGTAACTCAGTTTAACTAATGTTTACTTTTGGAAACTCTTGTATGATAAAAATAATTCTTTTGTTTCTTCGTATGCTTTGTCTTTCTTCAAGTTTCATTTGATACAGTCCAGTGCTGTGTAATAGTATTTGAAAAATAGATGTAATCTTTCTGGATTTTAGTAAGGTCTTTAATACTGTCTCTCATAAGATCCTTCTGGACAAATTGTCTATCTGTGAGATGAACAGGTATACAGTACACTCTCTGATGAATTGCCTGAATCTTAGAGCTCAAAGGGTCTGGTACTACATCTGTCTGGTGGACGATCACTAATGGTGTACCCCAGGGCTCAATTCTAGAGCCAGTTCTGTTCAACATTTTTATCAATGATGTGGATGCAGGACTGGAGTGCATCCTCAGCAAGTCTGCTGATAATACTAAACTGGGAAGTGCTATTGACTCTCCGGAGGGATGAGAGGCCTTGTATCTGGCTAGACTGGAGCACTTGGCAATAATCAGTAGCATGAAGTTCAACAAAGATAAATGCCAGGTTCTGCACCTGGGATGGAGTAATGCCAGACACAGATACAGACTGGGAGAGGATTGACTAGACAGCAGCTCAGCAGAAAGGGATCTGGGGATGCTGGTCAACAGTAGGCTCAACATGAGTCAGCAGTGTGCCCTGGCTGCCAGAGGGCAAATAACATAGCCTGCCAATCAAAAGAAGTGATTCACAGATTCACAGAATTGTAGGGGTTGGAAGGGACCTCCAGAGATCATCGGGTCCAACCCCCCTGCCACAGCAGGTTCTCTAGAGCAGGCTGCACAGGTAGGGGTCTAGATGGGTCTTGAATATCTCCAGAGAAGGAGACTCCACAACCTCCCTGGGCAGCCTGTTCCAGTGCTCCTTCACCCTCACCGTGAAGAATTTCCTTCGCATGTTGGTGCGGAACCTCCTGTGCTCCATTTTGTGGCCATTGCCCCTTGTCCTGTCCCCACAGACCATTGAAAAGAGGCTGGCCATATCCCTCTGTCCCCCACACTGCAGTTATTTATATACATTGATAAGGTCCCCTCTCAGTCTTCTTTTCTCAAAGCTGAACAGATCCACGTGTCTCAGCCTTTCCTCACAGGAGAGATGCTCCAGGCCCCATAACATCTTTGTGGCCCTCCGCTGGACTCTCTCCAGAAGATCCNGCACAGCCTTCTGGCGTGTCGGCCACTCCTCCCAGCTTTGTATCATCGGCGTACTTGCTGAGGGTGGACACTATCCCCTCATCAAGGTCGTCGATGAAGATGTTGAACAAGACCGGACCCAGCACCGACCCCTGGGGAACACCACTGGTCACAGGCCTCCAACCGGACTCCACGCCACTGATCACCACCCTCTGAGCTCGGCCAGTCAGCCAGTTCTCAACCCACCTAACTGTCCGCTCATCTATCCCACACTTTCTCAGCTTGGTTAGCAGGATGTCATGGGAGACAGTACCAAAAGCCTTGCTAAGGTCAAGGTAGATGACATCCACTGCTCTCCCCCCCTCTACCCAGCTAGTGATGCCCTCACAGAAGGCAACGAGGTTGGTCAAGCATGATTTCCCCTTGGTGAATCCGTGCTGACTACTCCTCATAACATTCTTCTCCTCCAATTGCTTGGAGATGGCATCCAGAATAAGCTGTTGACATCCAGAATAAGCTGTCCTCCCACTCTATTTAGCCTTGGTGCGTTGTCACCTTGAATATTGTGCGGTGTCACCTTGAATATTGTGTGCAGTTTTGGGCTCCACAACATACAAAGGATATTAAGACATTCAAAAGTGTCCAGAGGAGGGCAAACAAAGCCAGTAAAAGGGCTAGAAGGCATGTCTTGTGAGGAGAGGCTGAGGACACTTGGGTTGTCTAATCTGGAGAAAAGGAGGCTTAGAGGTGATCTCATTGCTCTCTACAAGTTCCTGAAGAGGGGAAGTGGAGAGGGAGGTGCCATTCTCTTCTCCCTGGTAAAAAATGATAGGACGTTGGAAGGCAGAAAGTTGCACCAGGGGAGGTTCAGACTAGATATTAGGAAAAGTTTCTTTACTGTGAGGGTGGTCAAATACTGCAACAGGCTTCTTAGCAAGGTGGATGATGCTCCATGCCTGTCAGTGTTCAAAAGGTATTTGAATAATGCCCTCAATAATATGTTTTAACTTTTGGTTAGTCCTGAAGAGGTCAGGCAGTCTGATGATCTTTGAAAGTCCCTTCCAACTAAACTATTCTAATAATTCTAATTCTAAAATAATAAAGTCCTCTTTACACCAATTCACACCATTCTTATTTTGTATGATTTTATAAATGTTAGGAATATATAGGAATACAACAAATTAGATGTATCAGATGTATAATTTCAAAACTGAGAAAAGATATTTAATTTTACTTACTAGTAAAGTTTGGGTTTTTTTGTTCATTAGTTTTTTTTTTTTTTCCCCATAAATCTGAGCTTAGTATTTGTCATTCTCTGCATATGCTTCTTAACCTTCTCTCCTTTTTGAGAATAAGGTAGAAAGGAGAAGTTTAGATGTGGATGTGAACAGAATTAGAAAAAAATATTAAAGTTCTGAGCACACTGTTACTATGGCCTGTAGCATTTTTTTTTTTCTGCTGTTTTATTCTTTTCTTTCCTTGGATAATTAATGTAAACATATTATTTTAGCTTATGGGCTTCCATTAAAGTTTTCAAATGGATCTTTTAGAACTAAATGTTGTATGATATTTTTATCTTCGAAAATTACAGGTGCAGTGGTAAAACTCTGTCACAGATATGTCACCCTATGATGAAGGCATTTAAGTTTATAAACTGATAGGGTATCGTTACTTCATGTATTACACCCTACATGAGCCAGTTGACCATTACATCATCCAAATGAATAAGAGTCTCACTGAGTGAGTGCTTGTTCATTTTAAAAAAGCAGAGAAAAAAATATTAAGATGTTTTCCAAAATTCACAATAAATATTGGGATGAAAGTTTGTTAGAAAGTATAATGAAGAATTAATTAGTATGTTCATATAACGCAAAAGAGTTGACATTACTTTTCTACCTGAAAGCAATGGCTCACAAACCTATCAGAGCTCTCTGAAGATGCTGACAAGCATGTTGATAAAGTTAATATAGCATGGTAGCCATTTTAGAAAGCTTTGACATGGCACTTCAGCAAAGGCTCTCTAAGAAATTCATCCATCATGAGATAACAGGGAAAACAGTCTTGTGGGTGAAAAACTGGATAAAAGGTAGGAGATGAAAGAGTTGAATAACAGACTGTTATGCTACAGAAGGTAGTTACTAGTGAAATCCCACAGAGAGCTGTGCAGTGATTTGGGTAGTTGAGTGTGATCATGAAAGATTTAGAAAAGAAGCCAGTTAATGTAGAGAAAAAATTAAGACATAACACAAAATTACTTGTGCTATTAAAACTTAAACTATCATAATAAAATATAGCAAAATGACTAGAAGATGAAAAAAATATAATGTATGGAATAGCAACCTTAACTGTACAAGAAATGGGCTAGTATTCCTACTAGTCCTACTATTGCTGTTGTCATCTGGAAGCCAAGTCACCAAACTGACAAAGCATTTTGACCATGCTAATATGTGAAGCCAAGTAATAGCATTCATTACTGTGAACAAACCTCTATTCTAATACAGCAGTCCAAATTATCTGAATAGCTACTGCTCTTTCCACCAGTCTAGCTGGTGCTATTACATCTGATACTACTCCTCAGAATTAGCAAAGCATTTTACAATATCTATCCTTTAGAAGAAATATTTCTGTTTGTTTACTAAAAAAAAAGTATAAAATTGCTATTTTGAAAGCTATGTAGCAGCTTCTTTTTTTTTTTTTTAAATAAAACAAAACAAAAACTAAATAAAATTCTCAGAATCTGAATTTTAGTATCTCACATAAATATTCTACGTAGCTTGGGAATAAATGCTTCATTATGTAGCAGATAAGTTTCTATCAGAGTCTCCACATAAACATAGTGATTTCCAGTGTATACTATCTTTACACTAGCAAAGCTATTTACATCACTAAAAATACCAATTAAGTTTTTAAATATGAAGTTAATGTACTGTACATGTTGTGTTTTACGTTGATGTTTTAAGGCCCTGAATGTGTATGATTGTTTAAGATCACCAACTTGAAATTACTCTTTAAGAAAAAGGGCAGTTGTTTTTTTATTATTTTTTCCTCTTAATTTGTTTCTGAGTTTCTTCATATCTTGAGTTTCTTAACATTGAATCTCTGTTCTCTTTATCAACTTGGATGAAAAGAAAGATTAACGCACATAAAGCATTATGAACCTCAATATTTAACAGTTCATATTACTTCTATTTTCATATGTCAGAACATGCTTCTTAAATGATATATCTCCAGTTAAGGGAGACCGCAGTCAGTGGTCTTATTCTCACTTGTTAGCTGACAGTGTACTGACATGTCAGTATATTTTAAATGACTGCTTACTAGAGTTTTACCTCAAACAAAATTAACTTCAATGTTACTATAAACATAACGAAAATTCACTGATTATTGGTAACAATAGAGTTATTTATGAACATGTATTTTCTCATTTGTTTTTTATTTTTTTATTTTTTATTTTTTTCAAATTAAAGTGTGTGTTCCTGGTTAGAGTGGTTCCAGGTACAGTGTTCCAGTTATACTAGCCATTTAAGAAGTAGTTTGTCTCTCCCCCCCAAATTTTTCTTGTTTGTATCCTTAGATTGTCATGTCAGAAATAACAATTAGCAATAAATTTTGTCCTTACTTCTTAGCAAACATGATACATTTGAAGTGTCTATGAAAAATGGCAGCAGACTGGGCAACAAAATGAAAGAATGCAAACTATTTTTGCAAGATGTAAAAATAGGCATAAAAAATTGAACATAAATATAGCAGTATAAGTTTGGTAAAGATGGAAGGACATTACCACATAGTAACACTGCAGTGGCTGTACAGAAATAAAGACAGATCGCATAACAGATTTTTTTTAAATAAAATTTACTTTGTAGAAATATTACATAAACTTCTCCTGTTCCCTTTGAGCTCTGCTCATTTTTTAATTGCACTCAGCTTCAGTATTAATTCCTACTTCTGTCATCAATTTCATGCTAATATAAATTATCCTTTGTCTCAAATATGAGTCAACAGTGCACATTCACATATTCTCAGAATTCAGTGCAGAGTTTCTGTTTTGAATAGATAATGTTATATATAACATATAGAACTGATTACCATATCTAGCACAGTTTTTGCCAGTAACTAAAATTGTGGTTGTCAGAAATCTGTACTTCTCCACTTCATTAAAATAGCTATATTTATACTAAATTAACTATGTATCATGAAGTCTTTAGATCAAGCTGTCCTGTATGGAAATGTCCACTAGCCTATACTGTCTCTCAGTTTTTATCCTCATTTTCTACTCTAATTTTATTTTCTCATGTTCCCTGTCTTCCACAGGCTGGCTGGAAACTCTAATTCACTTTCAAATAATGATATTAAAGTATATTTGCTATTTAAAATGAAACACATAGGCACTTCAGAGACATGCTAAACTTTTTCGCAGGAGACTATGTATCACTAATTCCTTCCACGAATTGAAAAATTAAGTTTGAAAAGTAAACAAACAAACAAACAAAAAGGTAATTCACTAACCAGCTGAAAAATTGCTAGGAATCCAAACAGTCATTAGGAAACAAGTTCACAATCATTTATTCTAACCTTCTAATATATTCTAAATACTTTTGCAGAAAAATGGCTGGCAGCAAGGGAGTCATTAAGTGGCAGTTAGTGTTATATTTTTGGAAAAAAAGTAAATACGTATTTCCAGCACAATGATTTAATTTTGTGATGGATTTTATTATTTAATATCGAACATTTTTGATGGATGATTCTAATAGGCTTCCAGAGAATAACTAAATTTCATAGGTTAGGTGCCTACTGCTATTTAAGATATCTTGGCAGTCTATTACATCCAGACAAAAATTTCTTGGTGTGATTTGAGTTATTTGGAATAAGAACTGGGATTCTCTATGTATTGGTAGTAGATGTCCAAATCTGTGTGACATAATGTCATAGTACCTCTTTGTATTTAATTATTTATTTATTAAGAAACAAATATTGAAGTGGAGATTCAGCTCCAGGTTAAGACAGTTTGATATGCTGAGAAGCTCTCAAGACCACATGGACTACTTTGACTACATCTCAGCTGTTATGAGACTTTAAATGTATACCTCTCATTAAGACAACAGCATTGTATATAGCACAGTTTAGGTTTTAGACTCAAAGGAAGACAGAATGTAGTCATCCTCTGAAGTCACTAAAAGAAAATAAGCTCTTCAAGGATGTGATTTGTCTAATCCTAAAACATCTAATGCATAACTGTAGAGCCATTGAAATCCATTGAGGTATCCCTATTGCCTCCAACAGGTAGGCACAAGATCACTGTTTCTCAAGTCCTCTCTCATACAAGCAGGCTTCATGTGGATATCTCAAACCCAGGAAGCCTCAGATGTCACTAGTCAACTCTGTTTAGGCAAATAAATTGCACTCCTAAAACCACATCTGAAGCTTCTAAACATACATATTTCTCTCCATTTACATTAAAACAGTCTAAGTGGTAGGTCAGATGTGATTGTATAGAGATGTATGATAATCGTGAGGTAACTGTCATCTTGAATACAAAGGAGAAAAAAAAGAAGGTTCTTCCTTTTTTTTTTTTTTTGTTACTGTTTATATATATTTTATCATTGCAGAGTTAAGGGACTTCTTTCAAGCTGCATGTAAATATGTTGAACACATTTCAAATTGATGAGAAAATGAAACTGATAAAAATGTCACGTGTCTATTCAATAAGAGGAAAAATTCATAGGGAAGACTAATATTAATTAATTTTATTATATTTAAAAATGCTATGCATCATTTTTCCTTATTTTTGCTATTTATTACTTGTATACTTGTATTGCTTGTATTACATTAGTATAGCATAGCATGTAATAGATTTCTTTGAGATCAGTGCTTGGTTGTACCTACTGCATCTGAATATACTGACTGCACTACATTTTTTGCCTTTAAAGAATAGCTATCATTCTTACAGAAGAACTATATAGTATGTGAATGAAAAAAAAAAAAAAAAAGCAGTGGAAATATAGAGATTGCAGACAGGGAAGAGAAGGGGATAAAGAAGACTTGGCTTTCCAAGTCTCTTAGTAGATGGACAAAGTAATATGTATATAGAATTCAAACATTGCTCATTATCAATATTAATGTGATGAAATCATAATTAATGAACTCTGACATAATATATTCTTTGCAATGATGAGACACTTGTCTATTAGAGCTGCTGCATTAAAAAAATATATGACATTCTCAGTTGAGATGATATAATTATTTAAAGTCTAGATTCAAAGTTCATAGAAGTTAATAAAAGTATTTTTATTGAAAAGCAGAAGTAATTCAATTAGTCCTTAGCTTGAAAATTAGCACAAACAAGAATGGATGCAAAGAATGTTGTAGGAATGAGTCTTTTTTTCTTATCAAAGTTAGTAAGATTTCAAGCATGATATGACAAATTAATTTTTTTAAGCTCCAAAATAAAATATGAACAAAATATAGTTTTTTTTTTTACTTTTTTTTCTTTATTTATTTTTTTCTTTCTCAAAAATAGATAAATAAGGTCTTTGTGCAGGTTATTCAAGACAGTGTTCAGCCATATCATGATAATAAATTGAATGAGATTTATATAGATAAAACTTCTAGTCAGCGTTGAAAAACCATAATCCTCTAAAGAAAAGCAATATCTTTGTTACACCAGTTTTATGATAGATGGTGCTGCTGCATTTCGTTAAAGCAATTATTCAAAAAAAATATGTCTGATACGCAGGAATTCTGAGTTCAACATATACTGTAAAAATCATCTGAGGTTTTCTATGACTGAAAAAGTTTATGTGTTCTGAGTATAAAAATAGACTCAGAGAGAAAGTGTAGTGGTAACATCTGAAACTATTAGAAATTACTATACAACTTATTTGGGAAAATACAGCTGGTTTTGAAGCTGTAAACCATAACTGGCCCCAAATAATAATCTTCATATTCAAATATTATGCAGAGAGAAAAAAATGACTACAAAATTAACTCCAGTATCCAAGTCTCCCTTGAGTAATAGGGCCTTTATCACAATCTATCACTGTAAATTAATATTGACCAAAATTAAGAACACCTATACTGGGACTTAGGCACAGCTTGAATATTTGTTCCCCGAGAGTGATACAGAACATTCATTTCTTCATTTACAGCATTCAGACTACTCCCAGTGCACACAGAGAATCTTGAAACTACAAGCAAACGAACAAAAACACAATTGATCACAGAAGACGATGTCATCAATTACAGTTGTTAGTCGCTGGGCTTGAAAAGGAAGACGCAATAGGAGGCCATGTGTAGACTGAATGGTGCTAAGAGTGTAATGCCCATGCTATTCACATTCTGAGAGTTTTCCTTCTGGACTAACTCTACTCTATGAACAGTATACCCACTGGCAGTTTAGTGCATTCTGTGTGCTTCTGGACCTCATTTTTAATTTAGTTTCAGCATAAAGTAATTACATTCAGATGCTTCAAGACTGCTTCATCTAAATCAAAAGATGGAGGCAATCATGACAGTCACTGCACAAAGTGTGCTTCTATTCTGAATTTAAACTCTCTAATGCAGAGTCATCTATTGGTTGCATCTGTACTGTTATAGACTGGTTCACTAGAGATCTAGCTGGAGCAGCCCAAAATTAAGCTGGATAATTGCCATGAAGTGCCTGGCCATCTTATGCAGCAAAATTAATATAGCTTTTTATTTATTATTATTAACATTATTTTTATTATTTAATTGTTCCCTGCAAAGGAGGATTTTCAAGATAATAGTACAAAAAAGAATGAGAAAAACTGACTGTTTAAGGGGTAGATAATGGCTTAGTTCTCTCTCAAATTAAGCAGAGCTAAGAAACAAAGTCTTCCATGTTAATGGTGAATAATCTAATAAACTGGCTACTACAGAAGAGGCAAATTTTGTTTCTGTTCAGCATCTGCTCCTCAGTGAAGGTGAGGTCTTGTGAATCCCACATGGATGCAGATGGCCAAAATGGGGGGTAGGAAGGGTTGAGCCAGATGCTTACTGTCAGAGAGAGCTGAGGGCACCCAGATATGGCCCTGTTATCACTGTTTTCTCTTTGCTAGCTATAATCATTGATCTCTTTGCATATAGAAGGCTGAATGGCTGTGTGAAGTATGCTAGCTATAAAGAGAGTCCTGATTCAGGTAATCTTAATCAGTCTTTAAATTGCATAGGATGCCTGTTTGCAGTGTTCTGAATCATCCAGAAATTAAAATGCTTAAATTCAGCTCTGAGATCTGAACCTGGTCTCTAATCACTAATCTTTTGCTCTGAGTCTGGTGGCATATAGGCAGTCATAAAGATGTGTAAACTGTGAAGATGCCAAATCTGAAAAATTAATGCAGTTACTTCTTCCTAGAATTGCAACATCTGAACGTTCAAGAAAATGATTTTTTGAAAATATCATAATAATAATTCTGGGAATTTGGACTACTGCAGCTGCTGCTGTTGTTAGTGAGGAAAAGAACATTAAATGCAAAAGAGGAACTTGAGTTAGTACGTTATACTGGCTACACATTTGAGCTGATTTCCAGTTGTTCTGCACTGAATAAATGTACTCATACTGCAGTAAAAACCTTACAATGATTTCCATGTCTCATACTTGGCTATATCATCCATGTATATCAGCTGAATGCTGGAAATAAAATTAATTAAAATTTTGCCCTTTTTTGTAGTCAGAAAAGACTTCAAACAACCATCATAATCTTACACCAAGATAATTATAAAATGCAAATCTGTATCAGATATACTGGTATCTTGTAGTTATTAATGTTTATAACAAATAGAAGCTTAATTTAGAAACCACAGCTTCATTTACATTAGTTGTACTTCTCAAACTATCTTTCATATGGAACTCTTGGCTTTCAAACTTCTAAAGCCCCACAACCCTGACATTATCATTCTTCCCACAGATTTCTGCTTCTATTGTAGTAACTTAGGGATGAAAAGACCTCATGGGCTACTGAATCTAGTCACCTGCTGTGTATATAAGTAGCAAGTAAGCCCACTGAAGTCAGGAGGCTTGGCTTTAGCTTCAATAGCAGGATGATTAGGTCCAGAATATCTCAGAAAATATTCAAAGGAGAATAGTTTTTCTTACAAATTTTCCTAATGACTTGTTAAAGATAATATTCAAATGTCTTTAATTACAAATGCTCTTGGTTCAGTTTAGTTACAATATGGTTTTAAATTCCTGATTCTATGACAAAAAACATAAAAGAGCACTAAAGAAATTATTCTTGTCCATAACTAGTCATGAAAGGTCAAAGAGCTTAGATGTCTCAAACAAAGACAAGCTACACACAAATGGTACAGCCTTTATGGTAATTTAGCTCCTAGTATCCCTAAGAAAAAATCTCCAGGGAAAGAATTTATTTGAATAACAATTGAAGATGATATTTGTAGGGGAGGTAAATGCCTACTGACCCTGAAAAAGCCTTATCCTGATCTGTTTTCCTAAATAGGTCAAAGGCAAAAAAAGAATCCACTGTATTAACCTTCCAGATACACATCACACAGTCTAAAGTTAGAATCATAGAATCATAGAATCATTTAGGTTGGAAAAGACCTCCAAGATCATCCAGTCCAACCTATAACCAAACACTACCAAGTCCATCATTAAACCATATCACTATCATACCACATCTACATGTTTTTTGTATACCTCCAGGGATGGTGACTCGACCACTTCCCTGGGCAGCCTGTTCCAATGCCTCGCAACACTTTCAGTAAAGAAATTTTTCCTAATATCTAACCTAAACCTCCCCTGGCACAACTTCAGCCCATTCCACCTCGTCCTATCGCTTGACACATAGGAGAAGAGACCAATCCCCACCTCGCTACAGCCTCCTTTAAGGTACCTGTAGAGAGCGAGAAGGTCGCCCCTGAGCCTCCTCTTCTCCAGGCTAAACAACCCCAGCTCCCTCAGCTGCTCCTCATAAGACTTGTTCTCCAGACCCCTCACCAGTTTCGTTGCTCTTCTCTGGACCCGCTCCAGCACCTCCATGTCCTTCCTGTAGTGAGGGGCCCAAAACTGAACACAGTACTCGAGGTGCGGCCTCACCAGAGCCGAGTACAGGGGGACAATCCCTTCCCTAGTCCTGCTGGCCACACTGTTCCTGATACAAGCCAGGATGCCGTTGGCCTTCTTGGCCACCTGAGCACACTGCTGGCTCATATTCAGCCGACTATCAACCAGCACACCCAGGTCCTTCTCCGCCAGGCAGCTTTCCAGCCATTCATCCCCCAG
The DNA here is from genome assembly GCA_013399115.1 of Anseranas semipalmata. Taxonomy (NCBI): domain Eukaryota; kingdom Metazoa; phylum Chordata; class Aves; order Anseriformes; family Anseranatidae; genus Anseranas; species Anseranas semipalmata. Next base: position 42,066 of record VXAA01001654.1, read on the forward strand.
CCTGTAGTGCTGCTT
>VXAA01001655.1:7928-30330 GCA_013399115.1 Anseranas semipalmata
CCCCCCGCCCAGTACAAGAGAGACAAGGACGTAATGGAAAGTTCAAAGATGATAAAGGGATTGGAACACCTCTGTTATGAAGAAATTCTAAGAGAGTTAGGACTGTTTAGCCTGGAAAAGAGAAGGTTGTGGGAATCTCATCGATGTATAGAAATTCCTGAAGAGTGGAGTGAAGATGGAGCCAGGCTCCTTTCAGTGGTGCTCAGTGACAGGACAAGAAGCAATGGGCACAAGGTGGAACACAAGAGGTTCCCTCTGAACATCAGAAGCACTTCTTTACTGTGTGGGTTGCTGAGCACTGGAACAGGTTGCCCAGAGAGGTTGTGGAGTCTCCTCCTTGGAGATCTTCAAAATATACCTGGACTTGGTATTGGACAACCTGCTCTGCATGTCCCTGCTTGGGCAGGGGTGTTGGACCAGGTGGCCTCCAGAGGTCCCTTCCAGCCTCAACTGTGGTTCTCTCATTCTGTTATCTATATTAGGTCAGATGAATTCCACCCATTCCTAGCTGACTAGGATATGCTATAAGGGTCATACTAGAAAGGTAAATAAGAGCCACAAAGAAGTACTTCTTTGTTCACAGACTGGGAATAGAAAGTCTGTAGCTGAGAACTGAAGCTACACAGGTCCTAAACATTTTTACCTTTCCACATCAGAAAGATTCTGAAGTATGTCTGAGAATTAATTCTAGACAACGTGGGAAATAGAAAGATACTCAGGGTGGAGGAAATAAAATATAAAAATATCTGGTTAAAAGCTTGATATCTGGTAGAAACTATTAAACTATAAAAAGTGCACAAGTATGCATGAAATGTTTATATTTGATTTTAGAGAAGAACTGAGAAACAAGAAATAGAAGTAGGTACATCTCTGCAAATAAAGTCTGTTACTGATTTAAAAGAAAGAATGTTATTCACGGAACAAACAGTATGACAAGCTCCAACATGATGGTTTAGTGATATCCCATCTAAACCTCTCTATATAGATGTGAAAGCTAGTGAGTTCAGAGCCTAAAGTAATAATGCTTCAAAAGAATTATTTTGTAGAAATGTTTTTATTAAGAGCAGATGGTCATTGACAGCACATACTTTATGAAGAGAACTGTTATGGACTAACAAAAAAAAATTACTCCAACATATTAAAGAAAATGTTCTGCTTTACAGTATTTTTAACATTAGGAAGTACTTCTATAAATTGGTGCCTCGAGGAACTTCATTTTATAAGGTATCTTATAAAGGTTTGGTGAGAGGTACTACTTCACTTGAACTGCTAAAAAGACTCATTTGGGGCACTGTGTAAATTTATTACAAAGCACTGTAAGGAATAATAAAACTATATTACCAAACTAAAAAATATTAGGGAACATTCATCACCTTATTTTACCCAAAAATTATACAGAAAATTACATCAACATAAAGTCTCGTAAATGCTCAATTGTTGAGATTGGAATCATTATCCAGTTATTTAGAAGCTGAATTATCCAATAATTTTAATTTTTGCCCAATGATTAGTACTACACCTTTACTCTGCATACAATATATTGTAGTTTATACTGTTTAAAACTCTTTCTTAGAGATGTGACTGGAATTTTCCCATAATTCACTGGCAGCAAGAATGGACAAACATTGCTAACTGCTGTATAGTAGATTGTAATTATGTTCAAATCAGCAGTCAAGTTTTAGAGCATAGTCTCCAATTCTGCTAATAGTTAGATACTAAATATCTCTAGGGTCTGGACAAAGATGATAATGACTATGGGGATGATTTATACATATCTATCACATTATCTGTAAACTAAAATATAAGGTAGATAGTGGTCTTTGTGAATTCTCTCTCTTAGCAAATCCAGAAATATGCAGCAATATCATCCTTAATCAATATCATTTTCAGTCATTTACAGCCTACAAGTCTTATGTGAAATGCTTACACAAGAGACAACATGATAAACTCTTTAAATCTATGCTGGAAAAATACATTTTTCTTGCAGCAGATAAATACTTTTGCTTATTGACATCTTACTAGGGAAGATACCTGCTGACAAGTGACTACTGTCAAATGCAAACGTCTAGAATAATACAAAGAGCTCTACTGAACTTCCTTTATTTTCCTCTGATAACTGTGATGAAGCTTCATCACAGTTAGTTAGTAAACTGGTACTACAAGGAAAAACTCACTTGAGATTTCTCTCTCCTCCTGTTTCAAATTTAGCAATTCTGCTAATATTCGGGGATAAGGAAGTGTGGCATGCTGTCCGAAACTTAGTTGTTTCCTGTCACAGGCAAACACCAGGCTGTAGGTGACTGAATTCCTCTCGTCAGTTGCAAATACAATAATTAATGAAATTTTCTAGTATAAACAAGCTATCCCTCAGTTCACTACCAGTCTCCTCTTTGTCTCATTCTAATTCATCTACCAAATACACTACAACTGACTGCTAAAAGACAACCCTTTCTGATCATAAAACAACCTCTTATGTCATTAAAGTATTTCTCAAACCTATTCACATGTCAAGACTATTGATATGACTAGAACAAGGAATTTTTTAAGAGCTTGGTGAAAAAGTGATCCACAGAGCTATGTCCAAACTGACATACTTGGGAACACTTCTAGCATCCCTGGTATAGGTAGAGGAACTAGACGCTGTAACCAGAATTAGCCAAAAACCAGGAGAATGTGTGCCCCATGGGTCTGCAACACATGTTGGCTCCTGCTGAAGAAGCCTGAGTACTGGAGCTGAACAGGCACTGCTCAGACTTTTTTACATGTGTAACAGGCACACTACATACTATGGAGCACATCAACCTGCTGGTATCGGAGATCACCAATTATACTGAATGAAACACATAATTAACTATATACCAAAAGTATCTTCTTGCTACTGAAAACAAACTTAAGTCATAAAAGTGGTGTGGAAAAACTAAAACATTCAAATTATAAATGAGAAAAAATAAAAATAAAAACAGTAGTTTGATCAGCAATTGATCGGATGAAGATACATAAGGTACTGTACTTGTGCTATTAGGCAAACTCAGAATATAAAATTTACCAGATTTTCTGACACCCTAGTCTCTCCTGATCATAACATCAGCCATTCAAATATTTTAGCACCAGACTTGACCAAAGTAGAATGGATCTATCAGAAAAAGACTGTTTTGGGCTAAAGTCAGGATAAATAAATAAATAAATATTGAAAAATCTGTCTGTACGATAGGAAGTCTCTGTTCTTAAAATGTTTAGGTAATTGTTGGTGTCTAATTGCTACAAAGAGGCAGGAGAGACAGCCCTAGCCCAGAATCTTCCTGTTGAGAGAATAATACAAAACAAGCAAAAAATCCTAGTACTATGCATAATTCTTAACTGACTGTAAAGTGATGATTTGGACTAAAAACATATTGATATGCATGTATGTGTTTTATTTTTATTTTTATAGGACATATGCAGTCAAAATATAAACACATATATTTGGTAGTTAAAACGTAAAATAAGAGATCATGTTGTAGTAAAATGTCTCTTTGTAAAAGTGCTGCAATTTAGCTATTAAGATTCTACTGATGGACAGAACTTAAAATTCTATATTGCGTATTTCAGAAATCTATGCTTATAGTATCATTTGACACATGTAAAATGGAGAGCTGTAAATAAACCCCTTCTTGTAGTTCTATTCAGAACTAATAACTCAGAGAAGCAGAAAAAAAAAAAAAACCTGAAACGGTACAGAAGTAGAAGATCTAATGTACAGTCAACTTATCTTTATGCCACATAACACAGAAGTGACATTGTACTCAGGTTTTTCTTCCTAGCCATCTTAAGAAACCAACTTCTTATATAGGACAGAGTACTGTAAAAATGTAAGTACGAACATTGTATTTTCTTTCTCTAAGAATCTTTGCTGTTGACCTTCTTCACATATGCTTGGCATTTTCATCCATCTGCCTTTGGATGTACTAACACACTGGTGAGTCATAAAAATGTTCTAAAGCAGCCCACCTGTCAATTTGCTAGGTAAGAATATGTGAGCTTTCTCTGTTCGTAATTTTTTCTACTTTATCTCATTTTTGCAAAAGAAACTCTTTTCCCATGGACCCCTTTCTTCTTCTTCCTCTTCTCCTGTTGACGTTTCTTTGTGTTTTAATACTATTATATTCATCAAAACCATATTTCTTTGAAGCAATTACCATATATGTTTATATGTTTTAAATCTTTCCCTCCCTATTTATATGGGACAAAAAAAAAAAACAAAAAAAAAACTAAAAATAAAAAGATTTAATAATTGGAAATATCACTTAAGATAGAAATTATAAGATTTACATTTTTACATTGTGTTACAAAGTTAAAATTTTAGTGGATTAATAGTTTGCACTTTTTTGTTAAATGTCACTTATTCTTCTTTAGAAGAAAATATAAGAAAATAATTTTGCACTGGCTAAACAAAGAACACTGAAATTCAAGACAGAATTGTACCTTTTAAAATTACAAACAGGGGTTTCAAGATTCTGTCAGGATCACATTTTTTCCAGAAAACATCTATTTTAAGATGAATACTGTTGTAGGTTGTGCATCATAATACAGTGGTGAGATTTGTCAGAGAAAAGGGGCTCTGAGCCCCTTTATATAATAATTGCTTTTCATAAAAATATTTATTTCTTACATATACGTGCACATATATATTTAAATATAATTGAAAATGAAATAAGGTCAGATAATTTCACTACTTAACTGAAATATCTGAGAAGCCTGGCTTTACCACTTAATCCTTCGGTAAATTAAAAGCCATTAAAGATCAGTTATTATATGGTGTTCCTCTCATAATTCCTTCAAAATATTATGGACTTAGAAGATACTGAACAAATTTAAAACTGAAATCCAGGGATACCTATTATATGTTATAATAGAAATCCAATGTCATATATCACATTTATTCCCAGTGTGATATGTGTATATCACATTTATTTCCATTGAAAGTGTTGTATATCCTAGCTTCTCTATTGAAATCACCCTTCAAGCTATATTCTGAAAGTATAATTTTTGAAAGATATTAACAAAGACAGGTTCAGCACAGGTTGGCTAAGGAAACAAAGGTGGGTTCTTTTAAGAAAATAAGATTTTTATCATCTGCAATATATAGACTTGCTAAAGATTTCTAAAAAATACCTTTAAAACTTAATTTTATTTAAAATATATGTAATATGTATAATATATATAAAATATTTATGTAAAGTATATAAAGAGGCGTGATTACATACTTGTCCAAGAAGCAGTAACTAATATTACTGTTCTGTAAAACTTACAGAACCTTGATGTGATAGGGAAAAACACATTTTAAAATGAGTTCTTAAAGAAATGGTTTTATTTACCTGCAATAAATAAAACACCTTTATCTCTATTGTATATTCCTTGCATATACTGTATTATCATTAATTTCAATCTTCACTGTTCTTCAGTCTTCACTGTTACCTGAATTTCTTCCTTTCAGAAAAGTAAATGAAGGGCTCTTGTGATATGGAACAAATTAGCAGCTTTTTCAATGGCCATTCCTTAAGCTTTCAAATAAATGGTAAGAAAAGTTAAGTAATCTTGAAAAAATTGTCAGAAAGTACCATACAATGTGGACAGCAGCTGCCAGTTGTTTTTGTTACTGATTGGCCAATTACAAAGAAAAAGTTTCTATTGATACTGAGTAAAATGTGTTTTGCATTATATACTGACTCCAAACACTCAGTTTCCTGGATGAGCCATGACCTGGTAGAATTTAAAGGTTTATGCGACCTTAGACTGTCAACTGCTTCTAATTTTAAGGTTTTTGCTTGTTTGTTTTTGTTTTGTTTTGTTTTGTTTTGTTTTGTTTTTGATTAGCAGGTTGTAGTTAGTCTGTGTTTCATTACAACCCAAAACTCAAGCAACTGCACCATTATAAATTATAAACTAAGTCTGTTGACTAGTATTAAGTTAAAATAGTCCTAACGGCCTTGATTTTATTACAAATGTTGACATCCATTTCAATTCTGGATACATAAAAGCACAATCAGATATCACTTCCTATCTGTTTACCTGTCAGTCACAGCTAGGATGCAGTGTGATCTACCAACAGGGAGACTGAACCAAGTGCTTACTAGTTTGTGTTCTGCCTGCTGTGTGACTTAAATCAATAAACACTGTTTCGTACATTGGCTTAAGATGTCATGTTCTTCGCCTTTTACACTATTTTAAAAAAGATGTGGTGTCTGACTATTATGAAATTGAAATGTTTTATTTATTTATTTAGATGTTTATTTATTTATTTTATTATAATGGATCAAGAGTATTCAAGTAGTCATTTACTGCAACTCTTTCCCAGAGAGACACTAGTAAATGAGGAATACTAAATTCTTGTTATGTTTGAACTTTACTGTAGACATTTATGTACTTGTTTCCTGAACCTTGGTAGTTCAGGAAAATCAGCCCCCTTCTTTGTAATTTAGGCATCTCAGTTAAAAGCCTCAGATAGCATGTTATTAATTCATGCTTACATGTCTGAACACATACACTTATAAACATACCAAGAAAATAGAAAATAACAGCCTTTGTCCTACTGAGGAACACAATGTTTTTTTAAGAGCTGTAGGAACATAATCAGCCAGAAAATATGTCCTTGCAACTATGCACCAAGTTAGCATATCTCCTAATGCTTATTGCATAACTTCATAGTTATCCAGTATGAGTAATCATAGAGAAGTGCATGTTGGATTAGAGCCAGTACGTAAGTGCATTGAGGTAGACTCTTCTTTACTTAAGTGGAATTTAAGATAGCTCCTTGCACCTTTGCAGCACTATTTTTCTAACAGATTATCATCTATGAGAAGAGTGAGGCAGGATATAGGTGTCTGAAAGAGATTCTGAAAGCTCCAAGTAATGTTGCCTGTAAACTCCCTGAACCTTACATAATTTTGATGTAGCTAATTGCTGACTAAGATCCATTGTAAACCAGATCCAGGAGGGAATTAAAGTGTTTCTTTTCCTAAGCTTTCGGAAATTACAAAAAATTCAGAACAAACTTTGCACAGTGTGTGAACAATGCCTATGTTACTAGACCCAGGAGTGTTTCTAAATTTCCGAAATATGTGACTGCATCTTGATTTTGTGTGAGAATACAACTACAACAAAGGAATGTACCAGCTCACAATCTCCCCCAACATCCTTTTAGAAAGAAATAAAACCTGAGCAGTCAAGAGAAATGTGGTGGCCTCATCCATGTGTTGGCGTGCCAAAGTCAGAAGATCAAGACTATTCTGTGCAAACTGAGACAAGCAGACATAAAGATCGGTTATGTTGTATAGAGATGTCCAAGCTGGTACTCAATTTCATGAAAAATATTTTACAGACATGGTTTTAATTGTGACTAGTCTTATGCAGAAATGTCCCTTGACTCAAATGTTTATAAGTGTAACATGCATGTGTTGGATATTTCTCCTCCTCTCAAGTGCATTTTTTCTGAAAGCAGAAAAGGTTGAAATCAAAGATTCACATGAACAGAAAAGGCTAAAAAACTAAAATACTAATAGTGGATATTTGCATCTGACTTGCCTATCATGTAGGTTCTGCTTCTATCTGTAAAAGCAGAATGAAGTGATCAAAAAAAAAAAAAAAGTAGACATCTGCATTGTAGAAATCTAAATAGGTGAGATGAATGGCACCATGGATGTACTTGTCATAAATATTTTTCAAAATACAGAAAATCTATCATCACATATTTGCAAACATTAATTAAATGGTTAGTAGAGTAGAAAAAAATAAAGGTGGGCAATAGAAAAGAAATGTAAGTAACAAAGGCTGTCATGAATGTAGAGCCAGAATACAGGCTCTTTATTTGGGGAAAAATGAAAGGTGCAGGCAACAGTACAAAGTGGTGGAATATTCCTTTAGAAAGGGAAAACAGAAGATGAAAGTGGAAATATAAAAGGTAGAAAAGAAATGATGAAACAAAGATCTGAGGTGACAGGAGAAGGATAATAGGGTAGGCAAGCAGCAGTCAAGACATATTGCATAAAGAAAGAAAAAAAGATGATAGGACAGAAGGGAATAAGTTAGAACAAAATAATCAAAAGCAGGAATACAATTATAACAGAAAGGAGTATTTGACATGCTGCAAAAAAAGAGGAGAAATAATAATAATAAACAAGTAGAAGAGCACACTGATTAGTATGAGAAACGACAGCCTATTCAGGATCATCTAGTTTAGAAGCTGATCAGCAAGAAGCTAAAAACAGAGCTCAAATGTGCTATTTTAAAAAGATAAAGAAAAAATATGGCAATTCTTTTAACTATGAATGTTTTATTAAAACATTTTGTGATCACCCGTCATGATGAGTTTAGGTTTTAATTCATAGAGGAAAACAATTGTCATACTGTCATACAGACATAAAATTTTTGTTTAAAATGCATGTTAATACATTATACAGAACTATAAATGTCAAAAAGAGAAGAGAGAGAAAGGAGAAATAAGAAAGAAAAAATACTAAACATTTTCAAGATGGTATGAAAAATATTCAGAGGGACAAAAACCATATAAACCTGTTAATTTTGACTTGTGGAAGAAAAAAAAAAAGGATTTTTCTTCTGCTTTTTCTTCTTCTGCTATGAGCTTTCCCACACCCCTAAAACAGCATATGTAATCTTACTTCTGAAAGTTTCTTACAGTGTCTTTCCTTTCTTATACTGGTAGCAAAGTTTTATCTGACATCTCAAGTACAAACAAAATGCAAGAAATATCATATTGTACAGACAGCATCAATGCCTCACATTAAAATATAAACATATCTGGTATCATACAAAGTTAAACCTTCCATATTTGGAAGGTGAGAGAATAGGATGAATTAAAAACAAAAATGTGATCAATCTGTTATTCATTTAGTCTTCCTCTTCTTGTTTGATTATTTAATAAAATAATTTATTTAAACTTTTTGTTTTTCATTCCCACTTGCTTTTTCTCATAGTTTCCTATTGATCGATGATTAGAAAACATGACTAGGCACTACTTTGGTGCCACATTAAAGCACTACTGTACAATCCTGTTTAGTTTTGTTTCTGTGACCTGGTGCTAGATTAATTTATTATACATAAATAGGAAGTTTTGTCTATGCAGAGTGATCTCATGGGCTAACCATAATGACTTACATCAATTTATAATGATACGTTGAATACTATGTATGTCACCTTTCATGTGTTTTCCCTTTTTAGTCCACAGAGCAGATCCATTTTTGGAAGAAACAATGCATATATAGAGAATAAGATAAATAGCATTTTGTTGTTCATGTAATGTCTAAGAGATTTGTACTGACTGTAGTATTACAAAAGAAGAAACTTCCAGTTGTGTTATATGCTTAACACAAAAACACTGACTAAAATAACAGTGAATAAAATGATAGTCCAATAAAGAAGCAAAGATACAGATTAATTTGTTATATGTTGGGATTATTTATTTTGCAAATCTAAACTTGATTGCCATATGGAGGGAGGTGTGGGTGGGGAAGCAACCAAATAAAAGCTACAGGGCTTGATATTTCTTCTGGGAAGCAACAAGAAAAATGCATGGAATTATGCTTGTTTGCTGTTAGGAGAAGGAGGAGCAAGTCAAACCTGGAAGATTGTCATCCGTCTGGCTCTTGTCTAGGCAATACCTGTTTGCAGCATGTGGTTACATATTCAAGCTGAAATCTTTTTGTGGAAACCTCAGCCTCTCTCCCATTCCAAATTCTATGCATGGAAAGACTACATCACAGCAGTAGATAATTAAAAAAAAAAAAAAAAGTAGTAAACAATAATAATATGGAACAAAATGGCTGTGCAAATGAAAACAGTGTCTAACATCCTACAGTGTTCTCAATACAGTCAATATCTTATCTTCACTTATTCATTATATGAGCTCCTCTGATGACAAATTCTTATTTTCTTCCCTTAAACCTAAATGAGATCAGAAGCACTTTGTGTTTTACAAGAGTTCTCCTAATGTTTTTGTACTATATATTTGCTTTACTGAACTGTGTTCAACAACTCTGCAAAAACAAACAAACAAACAAACAAACAAACAAAAAACAATTGACTTTCCCCAAAACAAAAGGATAGTGAGGATCTCAAGAGGCACACAATTTATGTCAGATTTCCTAACCAAAAAGTTCAGATAAACTGTGATGAAGCCTCCAAAGTTTGGATAACTATCTGAACTTGTTAGATGAGCAGAACAAACTCAGACAAAGGGCAGAAAGAGCACTTGGGAGCAAAAAAATGAGTCACTGCATGTCTCATCCCTTCAAAGAGAGCTAGATGCTTTATAGTTAAGTTAACATTTCACTCAACATTTATCAGCATTCTACTGAATCTCAGTTTTTTCCTCAGTGGTTAGGATATACAGTGTTGTTTTTTTATTCCAGTGCTATAATACACAGTTGGCCAGCACTGGATAAGTAAACTTAAAAGTGAAATAGATATTTGTCATTGATCACAGAATTAGAAATGAAAATAATGATAACAGCAAATAATGTTTGACAATTACGTAGCTGCAGGTTAGACCTATTCAATGAAAAAAGGAGGAAAGAAAAACAAAACAAAACACAAGTTTTTTGTTTGTTTGTTTGTTTTTTTCCATCTTGGAGAAGACATCATGACTGTTTCAGCTGGAAATCTGGAACTAGGATAGCCTCCAAAACAACAAGAAAATTATGTTACAGTAAAATTTCCAAAGGAAGGTAACCTGGGTGCTATAACAGAGTGAGATGTCACAGCCATTCTGGGAGGCAACATTTTCTATAAGTAGCTTCTTAAGCAAGATACATAAAGCAGTTGAGGAGAAGTTCATGAAAGAAAAGGCTATATTTTAACAAGAAAAATCTTATGCAGACAAGATATTCTAAATAATATTTTTGAAAAGTGACAAAAATTCAGCTTAAATTCCACAGATCTCGAGAAAGCATTTTGCAGTCTTTCATCTGAATACGATAAAAAAAAAAGAAAAGCTCATTATTATTTTTGTAAATTTAACTTTGAGCATAAGATTCACTACAGAAATTAGTGTTAACTTTGGGTTCACAATGAATTTAGTCTTTAACATCACGATAAATTTCAGCCAGAGAAAGCATTCAAATGGTTAAGAATGCACTATGCTGTATACAGTACAACAGCAGTATATTAGAGGATTAAGGTTTTCTGTGTAATACAGATTTTGCCGATTACCTAATTCAAAGGAAAAAGCGAAAAATGCAAGGTATGAGTGAACATAGATAAGAAAAGGAAAGTCAACGGGAATGTATATATATATAAAAATATCACCAATATATGTTAGCCTTAACATTTGTTAAGCCTGAGATTTCATCATTGGATATCTACAACGATAAGATCAAACTATGATATATTCAACTTAAATTGCTTGAGAAGAAGAGACAGTTACTTATTTTTCTAAGGAAAAAAAAAAATCTTTTTAATAATCTCTTAAACTATATGTCTAGAGTGTTCCTGTGTAGAAGATCTGGCCAGAGTAAATTGAAAGCTCTTATTTTCAGGGATGACAAAATCCCTCATTCTAATTTGGAAGTCTAAAACAATCTGTCAAAATAAACAAGTAAATCACTAGCACCAAAATTACCACTCTCCCTCTGAGGTTGTACCCTTACGATTCACCTCCCATCCTTGTTTCCATAAATCTAAATCTTCTCAAGTGGCCTTCCAGTGGTAATTGAAATATGTATCTCCCTTCTCATCTAATTGCTGTCACAGCCAGATGTTGCTCTTCAACAAAAAAGAAAAAATAAAAGAATATACCAAGAAAAAGACTACAGCAATAGACAAGCGGAGATAAAGGGGAAATCAGAAGACAAGAAGATGTTTAGTGCTGCTTCATATCAAATTAAATTGCATATTCATACCATGTACATCATTACCACAAAAGAAGTAATGTCACACAAGTACTCAGCAAACGGCTATGGGAGCATTGCCCCCAAGCTTGGAAATAAGACATGTTGACAGTAGTTCCTATAAGGAGAGAGATTTACTCAGTGGGTCATTCAGGTTCCCATTTACTGCAGTCAAAATGCCTTCTTTTGTCCTTATCTATTTCTTATAAAATGTGTGAACTGGAAAGCCAGCTCTGAATGGCTAAAGGCACTGACAACCAAAAATTCCCCTGGCAGAATTTACCAAAATTTACCCAAATTTACTCAAACACACATTAAATAAAATCTATGATGTCAAGAAACCATGTCAGCCATAGAATTCTGGGTGGTTGTGGAAAAATATAAAACAATTAATTTCTCAATGGCATCATCACATGGTTATACTGCACGAAATAAGTTATTGAGAGACAGTGCTCTTACAGTCTGAAACACACTCCAAATCTTTCAATTTGTTTCACATCTAAAAAAGACTTTTCTGTTCTGATTTTTTTTCTTTCCACTCACACTTGGTATCCTGCTCTACAATCTTGGGAACAAAGGGCTAGGAACCAGATAGGAACTGGAATCCTGACCTCTGCAGTACTCCATGGGCAGGGACACCTCCCACTAGACCAGGTTGCTCAAAGCCCCATCCAACCTGGCCTTGAACACTTCCAGCAATGGGGCATTCACAACTTCTCTGGGCAACCTGTTTCAGTGCCTCACCACCCTCAGAGTAAAGAATTTCTTCCTAATGTCTAATCTAAATCTACCCTCTTTTAGTTTAAAGCCATCACCCCTTGCCCTATCACTACACTTGCTGACAGAGTCCCTCTCCAGCTTTCCTGTTGGCCCCCTTTAAGTACTGGAAGGCTGCTGTAAGGTCTCCCCAGAGCTTTCTCTTCTCCAGGCTGAACCACCTGGCTCCCTCAGACTCTCTTCATAGGAGAGGAGCTCCAGCCCTTTGAACATCCTTGTGGGATCCTCGTGTTTCTCTGTATTAAACAGAGGAATATGGTACACAGTGATCCACTTGCACCATGTCCATCATAAACAATCATTTCTACCGTTACAACTAAAAATTTTGCATTGTCACAGTAACAGGAAAAGTATTAGGAAAGATGTTTCATTTCAAATTACTGACTGACATTGTTCTTCAGAAGTGTCAAAATTATTTTTATTAGTAGAAAAGCAACACTGAACACCAAAGTGTAGGGTTGTGTCATATTTCTACAGGTTGAAGCTACTACTCTGCACAGTGTTATAGCAGGAATATATAGTAAGTGATCTGTCCTAATTTTGATGCTGTGACTATTTCTAGCAATTGTTAACATAGGCAGACAAGTCTAGATGTTTTTTTTAAAACCACTGCACACTCTAAATACATAAAATATTTCGTAAAGATTTTTTTTTTCACTTTTAGACCTTCACCCTATGATTTTGTGTCTAAATAAGTCACCAAATATTTTGCTGATAGTACTTGTCCCCTGATTTTTAAAATTACATTTATTTGTAACAATTATCGGGCAAATGCAGTCTGTCAACTGATGTGCCACTTTTAGACAGCATATGGTTTAGCTTTTGAAATCACATTGTGCAGGTTTCAAAGATAACATAGAGAAAGAGAACCAAAGAACAAAGATTTATCAGGCTGTCTATCTACAATCTAATATCCTGAAATACAGGAAAGAAATAATCTCATATAGTTAATTTAGTTGGCTTATAGTAAATTTGTTGAAGTCTGACCCAATCTCTGTACTACTTTGAGAAGCTTCTGTGTTTTGTATGTACTATTTACTTTCACAAAGACAATATTTCTTTGCTCAGCTATGAGCTGGGTTCTGTATTCTCTTGCTACCTTCTTTAGTGAGCCAAAGCTATTATTACTTTTTATACTGTAATAGCTCTCTGCTGCCCAGCAGCCCCTAACCACCTCAATTCCCTCTGCTTCTCAAGGCATAAGATTGGAAACTGACATTGCTGCAACTTTCACATGTTCATTGAACCCAAAAGGCTAAAAAAAACCTTGTTAAATGCCTCAGAAAGACACAAAGAAATGTATAAAAAAAGATCGGAAATGTAGCACAAAATCCATGATCACCCAGTGTGCTAAGACAGCAATCAAACCACAACTCTGAAAGCAAAATGACAGTAACACAGTGCAAGAAGTACTACACTGTTTTTATGCATGGAAATTTAATGGTAACAAGAATCAGAAAGCTGTGAAGTGAAGAGGAAAAAAAAAAATGGCTGTCTTAAAACTGCTATATTACATATAGCCTCAGTTAAATAAATTCTAAAATTGGGAAAGGAGAATATAAAAATTATTATAGATGTGATTTATTGGTCCAATTACAGAAAAAAAAAATAACATCATAATCTGTTGATATATTAATGTTTGCTTTTCTTCTTGTAGCTATATTATTAGCAAAATAACAACAGACAATTTTCTAATGTTTTTCCATTAGTTGTTGGAAATGAAGTACAAATGTGGGACATAGAGAATTTTCTGCATATTTGCCTCGTGAATGTCTAGAAAGACCTAGTTCTTGTGGTTCTGGTTTTAGCTGGGAATCCATATTAGAACACCCAAATTTAGACTCTATGGTACATTACAGTTCTATAAGTTTCCTTTATAGACAATAAAGGACAAATGACTGTTAAGATGAATAGTTTTCTAGACTTCATTAACTTTATTGACTTGATCATGATCTTTGAACATAGTATCCCAAAGGTTATTGGGGCTAATATTTGAATGTAAAATTGTGATAATTCTTGTGAAATGATTTAATAATTTATCTTTTTTTTTTTTCAGTATTTTATGTCTCTGTTTTTGTGCGCAAAATAAAGTTCAGAGATTACTTGAAACTACTGTTTACCTTCTGCCTTGTTAGTGTGTTTCAGAGTACTTTTGTTTCATTATTTGATGAAAACTAGTACAATCATTAATTAACTCTAACTTACTAAAAAGAACACAAGCTACTGTAACACCATTGGGAAAAAAAAGCACTGACTCATCATAGGTTCACAAATCTGGATTTATTTCATGGAGCTGAAGTTACTGTGTTCAAATTTCCAAAGATAACTGTCATACTAGTGTTTATATAATATGTCACAGTTTAGAATAAAATACACACTAATTTGAACATTTATTTCAAAGCATCAGGCATCGAGCATCAAAGTTTGAGTAGTTGCACAATGTTCTTCTTTACGTCTGCTTTACATCTGCTTTTGACATGGGAAATCACAAGCACACTTTCTCATAAAAACTGGTAAAAAAAACTATCATGAATTTTCCAGTGCACCTGGAACCTTCCATTGCATCATACATCATAAACAATCTTTGTGTTAATACTGATCACTGATGTTAATACTAATAACTGTTTATTCTGTGTTCATAGTTTCTGATGGATCTGCTTGTTTTCCTAATTTCCTCAACTTTCAGTAGTGAGAGAAAACACAAGGCTGTTAAGCAAAGACTATAGCAAGTGGTAGGGACTTCCTTACTGTATCATCTTTTAGAATAGCCTGGATTCCAATATCAGACAGGGTTATTTCAAAATTGTTCAGGGAATATAAAACTCCATTTTCTTTTCATCTTCTTCATTATTATTCAATATTAATTGAACAATTCATTTTCTTCCCTTTTAACAGGAAAAAAAAAATGTTATAATGACCCCTTGAGATGTTGTTCAATTCTTTTAACATGTAAGCAATTGCTTTAAAACATCAGAGGCAAGCATATTTTTTAAAGAAACAAACATTTGCATACAATCTGTTATGCATAATATATCCAGAGTACTGGGAATGTGAGCTTGTATTTTATTTAGATTGCAGGATATGTTTTGAAACTGTAAATTCTGAAGATTGCTTTAAAACATCTTTTTTTTTTTTTTTTCCAACTAACTTATTTTTTAAAGAAAATAACACAATATTAAGAATTCTGAAGTCTTCAGCTTTTGCTAGATATTATTTAGTAACTGTGCTGGAAATCTCATTTCTTGTGAAATATTAAAAATAACAAATTATTTGGTTTCTGAAGACTTAAGGGTAAAGAAAGGCATTTGCAAATATTGTTCTTTTGGTGGTGGTGCATGAGTGTAAGATTTTACTCCATCAAATCTCTGTGAAATCTCTCAGAGCACTCATCTTCTAATTAGTTCATCTCCCAGGCTCCTCAGAGTTCGTACTGTAGAAACATTCAATCATTTAGTCATCAAAATCCCCTACTCTGCTTGTCATAATCAGTGACAGTATTTGTAGAAATAATCAGTATTTCTGCAAGTGAATACGTGTGTATAGTATACTTGACTGCAGTAGTTTTTCTTCCTTAAATTAAATTTCATTCTCTACAGAATATCACTTCTGATATTAAGACATACTTTAGAGAGTTTTCCCCATATATTGGGAAACAATGAATTAAGGGTCTAATAGGAAAATGACTTTACTAACAGGTCTCTTTCTAAAGGGTACTAATTAAACAATTATTTAGACAATTCAAAATACATGATGTGGTAGAAATTTTAAGAGTTTTCATAGTTTGTAATATTAAAAAGTATATATTTTATATTATCATTTTTTCTCTTTTCTGATATTTCACACAATACCACAGGCAAATTCTAGCATTCTGACCACAGCACATAATGTACGATAGACTATTTTGATTCTTAGACCAAAGTAAAATCCAGCAGAATGCTTGAATTTAAGAACTATTACAAAGCATCTTACAAACATTTATTTAATCTCACATTCATTATTGCTTATGCTAAGCTCTGTAAAAACTTATGTGCCAGTGAATTTTATTTTTTGCTAAAATTTGGAAATGTACTGAGATTACATTCCTCTAATGCTTGGCTTTGTGGAGCTCTTTGTTCAACATGTTGATTGCAGCTGATCCCATTTTTTTGCTACTTCTTTTTTCTTTCTTTATGTATCCATGTTCTGGAGAGATAGCCTAAGTGCCAAAAACTTACCTTTCTATTCAACTGTGAAAAACCAGAAACCTAAAAATCTTACCTTGGGTTTGATTACATTTGATGATTTTTTTTTCTACATAACAATATATTGTAATAAATAAATAAATAAATAAATAAAACGGGGATTTATTTACAGAATGATCTTTAAAATAAATATGTTTTTGTGTTAATCAACAAGGCAATATTATCTGATAGTTCAACATTCTGGGATATCATGAATATGTGGAATACAATCTTAGTGCTTTCTTAACTTTTTATGCATAATGTACTGTTGATATTGACTTTGCTAAATGTCTGGATACTTAAATTATAATAAAGTTTATGAAACAAAGAACAAGCAGTTTTCTCCTTAGGAAACAAATGTTTTTTTTCATTACTTTTACTAATGATGTCAGTATATGTTCTACTGTCATCATGCTTGTAGCTCATACATTTGGCCACATTAATCTCCTACCTTTTCTGCAAAAATATATACAACTTTTAAAAGAATTTAAAATTATGTCTTAAACTCTCTCTATCATACCTTAAAGCTGTTGTTCCTTTTCTTTTAGCATATCTGTAAGATTTTCTACTAGTTGTAGCCATTACAGCTTATGTCAGAATACATGGGTCAAGTCAACAGTTTTTTTCCATCACGTAAAATCATAAAAAAAAAAAGAAGGTATATTCTTGCTTTCAATTGTTTCTGTTTTTCAGAATTTCCTCACACCCCAGACTCTACTGAAAAACACTAGTAGAGGGATTTGGCTCAAGATATGCTTGTACCTACATTTGAACAAGGTTTCCGTTACAGTCAGTAAATACATAGTGATCCAACTGCTCCCATATAGATGTCTGGTTTGGTATGTCTCACCTGACCTCCAGGTGCAAATCCGCCAGAGCTCAGATCTACAGTTAATCCCATGCTGTATCTGTTGGCCATATGCATGTGTCTTGGATACCTTAATGATATTCAAATGGTGATATATTTACATTTAAACAACTGAGCTGAGCTTAAAATTAACACATGTAATGGAATCTCAAAATAAATTCAAGGTCAGTTAAAGGTGGATATCTACTGTAGGGTGAGCTGAATCAACCTTCAAACTACTGAAAGACTTGACTAGATTTTATCTGTTTACTTACAGCTCTTTCTGTGGGCCACTTCACAGACCATTCCTTATTACCTGGTTTAATAAGTGTCTCATAACTTGTGCCCATAATGTTTACGTTTAAGGTCTGACAAGGCTGACTAGTTGGTTCCACAAACCACAATGGTTGTAGTAAAACTTAGTCTTGATAATTTTCCCACATACCTTGTCTGGAGAAGAGCCTGTCTAACACATTATGAACAAATATCCTACATGCCACATATCTACTGGTATTCCTGTTGACAACCGTAATGGAAAACCTTATACAACTTTGTTAAGTTTTAAGGGGAACTTTCAGTGATGTATTCAAATGCTTCAGTCTAAATCCATTTTCTCACAGCTCTGTAAGTGTCTTGTGATAGTTCATCTTCTTTTCTGCTTCTGGAAAGAACTGTGGAGAACTCTGAGACTTATTTGGTCTCTCTTTTAATAACTGCCATGGTTTTTAAGAATAATATTTTCTTCTAACATTTTCAAGAGAATGAGACAGAGATCTTGAAAGTCCACTATATTTATGCTTTTGTGGCATGTCATTAAGTTTTGTACTAAGCTGCATAGAGAAAAATGCTGGAAGTCAGGCATAGCAAATGAGATGTGATATCTGTTACAGTTCTGTCCTCATTACTCATTGGAATACTCCTTAAATCTATCCATTTACAAAAGCATTCCTCTGTTTTATTTGAGCAGGGATGTTGTCCTGCCCTAGAAGGAAATCCAAGGGCAACCTGATGTGTGTGGGTGACTGGCAGAACAAGACCATGGAGAAAAGCGTGTTGTGATCCAGACTGAGCCTGTGCTGAGGCACAATAGGAACAGGGAAAGAGAGAATGCAGCTGATATGCCTAAGAGTAATTGTTAAAGTTGAGTGAGCAACAAATATTTTATCTTTGAACTGGAAGTGAACAAAAAGGTCAATATTTATCTTTTTTTTTTTTTCTGTTACTTATAATACTTGCCAATTTGAAAAATAAGAAATCTCACAATATTTTATTTACTTCACTTTATTTTTCCCTCAAAGAAATATTGAGATATTACAAGAACAGAGGTGTTTGAGAAACCTCCTTTGAACTTTTTCCTTGAATGTTGTTGTTCAGTTATAAGTATCTGTCAATTCAAATTTTTTTTCCCTTTAGTTGTCAAAATCAGAGAGCTACCCTTAATAAGGCCCTGTTATCAGCACACAACTTTGGGAACAGCAGCACAAGGATTTCAACTCACTCCTATCATAAGACACTAAAGTGTCTCAAATACTGAGTTAATGGCTAGTTCTTTAGAATTTTTTTATACAGGCTTGGTTTCATCAAAGCTATGCTGAATTAGATTTTTTGATATCATAGCATATTTTCTGTCAGGAAAAGAAAAGAAAAGAAAAGAAAAAATTAGGAAAAAGAGAAAAAAAGAAATAAAAGGTTTCCTTCCAGGAGGTTGTCCTTTAACTTTGTGCATTTCAGTTTATTCTTAATCATTTATTTTTCAGCATCTTCATTTCTTTATGACTTAAAACTCTGTATCAATTAATCCTCTGCTTCTTGTGCACTCTTGTACTTTATTATTATTATTATTATTATTTTAGTTTCTTAATGTACATGGTCAGCGCAGGAAAACCAGGCACACATCATCTTAGTGAAGCATATCAGGGATGGTTGAAATCTTGATAAATCTTTAGCTATAAAAGTTCATGGATGTTCTAATCATAACTTAATTTTCTTCCTTTAGTAGCTCTCTTTCAAAATTAGATTCTTTCTTACTCAACTAATTTCTATGAATGTTAAAGATTTCAGGCACTAATGGTAAGTACAGGGGACAATAAAATAATAGAGACAGTGTCATAGCAGAAACCTTTTATTTCTAATATGACATTAACAGTATACAAACGAAAATGAAAATTTCCTAGCAAAAACTAGTAAGAATTCCAGCATCCTTTCTAACAAATGTGTGTATGTAGTCCAATATACTAGCATGAATCAGATCTTTTTGCTTCATAGCCAGGCCTGTTAACAAACAAACAAACAAAAAAGTATCTCGATATTCTGAAAATAGCCTGAAAAAATCTTATATGTTTAGAAAATACTTCTTCCACCTTACCACCTTATTTTGAAGTGGTATGTCCTGGAGATGTTAATTTTATGCAAGCCTTATCCAAACAATACTCATAAAAATCTAAATTTCTAATCTGAATGTCTTCATTGTAAATTAAGCAAACTTTTTGAATTATTGCAAGATTTATTTTACTTCCTATAAAGATACCTGGATTGTTTTGTTTTGAGTGCTCATGATGTTCTCATTGAACTAAGAGTGGAGAGCACCAAACCAACTATTAACCCTGTTGGATTTTAGGAAAAGCAAATGTCATAATTTTAAGAGTTTTTTTTTTTTTTTTTTTTTTTTTTCAAAAAGCAATGCAAATATTAGAAATATATTTAAGGTATATTTAAAGATAAATTTAAGTATCTCCTCTTGCTTTTTAAAATCCTTTCTAATCACTTTTAATCCTTTTAATGCTAATTTAGCTAAAGTAGTATGAATATCAATACAGTTCATGAAATTATCTACTGACTGATAAAAATATATATATTTTTTTCTGTGGATACTCATTATATAGCCATCAAAGTGGCATCTACATGACTGCTAACTCTTGTATTTTCTTTTCATACATCTCCCCCTAGATACCTGGGAACAAGATTATCGTGCATCTCATAATTATTACTTGGAATCCTAGAAAGAAAATAGAACCTAAGACTTGAAGAAGAGACAAAGGGTAATACATGTGAATTTATATTCTATGAGAGAAATGTTTCTTCTCTGAATTTCTAATTACAGAATGTTCTTTGCTACTGGTTTTTCTATAATTTTTTTATAATTGTCAGTTGACAAATAAATGTGTTTTATTTTACTATTTTTTTAGGTATACATATTTAATTCTGGCAATAGGTAGACAGAAGTTCCAGCAAATTGTGGAAAACACTGAGAAAGGATCAAACAACACTACTTGAAAGGTAACTATCCAGATGTAACCACATTTTTGATCAAAAGGCAGGTTAAGTCAATCACAAGATTCTGCATGAGTTCTATACTAGTTTAAGTTAAACTCAGCACAAAGATATATTTGCACTATAATACATAGATTTTTCCATCCAATTTCTATTATAGATAATAAGATTCACCATTAATTTATTGACCACAGTAATTTTTTCAATTATATTATTTTTAGACTAGCATGTGTTTTATGCCGGAATAGTTTGTTAGTTACAATCCTTAAAAACCCTATAGGGATAATAAAAGTTCATTTGAGAGTGATATCTCTGG
The DNA here is from genome assembly GCA_013399115.1 of Anseranas semipalmata. Taxonomy (NCBI): domain Eukaryota; kingdom Metazoa; phylum Chordata; class Aves; order Anseriformes; family Anseranatidae; genus Anseranas; species Anseranas semipalmata. The sequence continues at coordinate 29,238 of VXAA01001655.1, forward strand.
GGAGATATTTTCTTATAAATATACCATTTTATAGGGCTGTTGTACGTTTGCATTGGTGACATCCTGTTTTCAGTCAATTGCAACTTACCAAATTTAACTGTTCAAACTAAAATGTACCTCAGAATGCATCTGCATTTTGATCCAACTTCTGAAGGCTATCTGTTCATTTAATTTTCAGTTAGAATTAAGTAAATAATTTTAACAGGAAGTTTCTCTACTGAAGAAACATAAAATCGTTATATAGTCTTTACATACATGATATATGTTCTTTTATTGCAAAAGTCACCTGATGCCTGAACAAACAGAATAACCAAAAGCAATAGCAGGTTGTTTTCCTCTGTGTGAACCAATTGAAGAGAGATAAGATATAAGGTCATTTTCTCCTCAGTACTTGCAGTGAGGGGGAAGGATGGGAGGAGAAGGAGATGGATATTCCAAGTTAACAACTGGCTGCGCTGCTGGTGTTGGCAACAGGGATTTGGCTTCTACGACCAATAGAACCCTGTCTGAAGATCAAGAACTGATGGGGAGAGATGGGATCTGCCTCACTAGGAGGGGCACGCATGTCTTTGCTAACAGGTTGGCCAACCTGGTTAGGAGGGATTTAAACTAGGAAAGATGGGGGGAGGGGAGAGTTACAGGGACTGGATAGGCAGCAATAAGTGGCTCAAATCAGGATGCCTCCAGTGGGTGCATGCAGCTGGGAAAGTGAATGCAGGACATGACTATGGAGGAGCCTCTTGGACCCCTCCTGGGAAACCTGTAGGCTCGATCACCTCCCTGAAATGCTTGTATAGCAATGCATGTAGCATGGGAAATAAACAGGAGGAATTGGAGGTCTGTGTGAGGTTGCAAGGCTACAATCTCATTGCAATTACAGAAATGTGGTGGGATAGCTCACATGACTGGAATGCTGTCATGGAGGGCTATGTGCTTTTTAGGAAAGACAGGCCTGGAAGGTGAGGTGGTGGAGTTGCACTTTATGTGAGAGAGCAACTGGAATGCATCGAGCTCTGCCTAGGGGTGGATGAAGAGCAAGTTGAGAGCTTATGGTTAAGGACTAAAGGGCCGGCTACCGTGGCTGATACTGTTG